>VDFB02368981.1:0-29470 GCA_007258455.2 Sequoia sempervirens | reverse complement strand
GGCCACCTATCTATGATAGATGTGCAGGGGACCGTATATGAGTTTTTGGTTGGTGGAAAAACACTTGAGTGATGCTTCTCCTCCTCAATAGGCGACAGAAGACCAAGGTTTTGAAAGGAAGATCTTGGACCATCTATAACTAATGCTTTGAAGCTCGGTTGAGCTATGTATATAATTTTGTACATTATTGAAATATTGTAAGTGGTGAAATTATTGTATTAAAATAGAATCCTTATTGTATTTTGTTATGGCATCTTTGTTCATATATTCTCAATAAATAAAAGAATTTTTTTATTGCAATGGCTTGTTACATAGTTTATTTACTCGCAAAGTGAAAATTAGTAAAATTTACTTCAGTGAAGAGTTGGCATATTACAGCTGGCGAACTAGAATCATTGTGAGTTAATCTTCATCACATTTACTCTTTGTCTCTTCTACATCATCATTCTAGTTACTTTGCTTATTCTGTTTATTATCATTTTAGTTAGTATTTTAGACCTCAACCACTAAGTAGTTAGTAGGTTTTTGTGCCTTTTACTGTGCCTTTATACTTTATGGTCATACGGATGCCAGTGCCCCGAAGAGATGCCAACACGTCTTGCTGTCATCCCTGACCCGCGTCGTTTTCCTCTAGTAGAGAGTTGTCTGAGGTAGATTTTGGGTTCCAAAAGCTTGCTCATTTAGCCCCATCAAAACTCTCAGGTTAGTAGAGTGATAGAAGCACTTGAGAGTGCTCTTCATTCTCTATCTTTGACCTAAGAACTCTTATCCAACCTGAGGTAGACTAGGGAAGCCTTTCACTCTTGGTTCTCCGTGACTAGGAGCCTTGGTGTGGTTGGTCTACCTCCTCTACAAATACTTATGTTGTTGTGTGCTCATTTCCAAACTGTGATAACTCCAAAACCACATTGTGTGCTCTTTTTTCTTTCTCATGCATGACTATTTGCATTCAATCTGCAACCAACCAAGAAATAGTCTATTTTTGGCAGTTACAAAATAGTTTTCAATTTGAATGTATTAACAAAACTCTTTTAATTAGATAATTTAGGGGGAAAATGTGGTTTTCAAAGTTGCTAAACTATTAACCCAAAGCATGATCAAGCTCCACAAATCAACACATCCCAAGCCTAGAAATCCAAATTGTAAGCTAATCTTAATCCGTGCAATCTAAGTAAATCATCCAATCACAACCATGGTCTTGTTCCTAACCTTGCTACAAGCCTTGATCAAATATCCAATCATCGTCATTGTGATATATCATTCTCAATTCTTGTGTTATTTTGGGATATATTGTTCCCACACCAATAACACCTCATCAATTAATCTTGAATTTTTATCTTAATTGAAGCAACATCACTTTTTTGTGTAATTTGATGCATGGTTGTTGATGAGGCTATAAATTGTCTCCTCTTTAGCCAAACAAAATCATATCTTTCTTCTTAAAAAACTAGTTTTTAAGTGGACTTGAGTAAGGTTTGAAAGATTTATACCTTGTTTAAGGTACAATGTAAAGTAGATGTTTGGTTTTTCTAGTACTCAATGTGATCTAAATTGTTTCCTAGTTTCTATCATTTCTCCATGAGTATGTTTAAGATGGTATAGTGTAGGTGAACATATTATTAAAGAACCCATGTCAAGTAAAGGGCTCTAGAGATACTAGCAACAGAGAGATCCATACACATTTGAAGGCTCTAAAGACATTGTGAGAAGTTACAATAGATTCATCCAAACTTCCTACATACTCTAGAATTCTTGTAGGGCTCATTAACCATCAATCAATCCTAAATTAAAAGGCCAAGTATCTTTCCTCCCAAGTACCCATTTGCCTAGGCGTACTCCCAAGTACCCATTTTCCATCCCATCATTCAATCCTCCTAAGGGGAATCTCCACCATTGATTTCCCCTCAAGCCATTTACCCTTCATCTCCATCAATCATGTGAAGACAATTATCCTCTTATCCTTCCAAGGGTCTCAACCAATTTGAACCCTTGATCTTTACTTTTGATCCTACCCATCCAACCCTTGGACCAAAAATCTATAATTTGGCCTCAACCCAAGTCATTTTAACAAGTCTCCATGAAATCCAACCTTATATTGCTAGTGAAGGCACTCATATACCACCAAATTCATCATCCTTTAGCACAACCACCATGGCTTGGTGTAGTAGGGCTTGGTATTGGTGAGCATATTTTATGTTTTTATCAATGTATGCCAACCCTTTCTTTATCTTGAGTTTTGCATGCATTTTGAATTAAGGCTAAGTTATATAGTTTAGCTTGTTATATTATGCTCAAAATTCAATCTACACATCAATGTATAGTTTCTAAATGTTATAGTTGCTTTGCTAAAGCTTGTGAGCACAAATAAATAAAAATGACTTAAAATGATTGAGGGTGTTTCTCCTTTGCAACATTTTTTTTATTTTTTATGTTTAGCTCATTATGCAATGTCTACAATAGATAAGAGATTGTTGGGAAAAGTATACACCTTAAACAAAAAATATTGAATATTTTATAAAATTGTTTTCTCAAAATGAGGTGTTGCACTTTCAAAGTAATATTTTTTAGGTGATGGTTGTGTATAACATTATAAATGTATTTGATGTGGATGCACATTGGAGAAAGACATTTAATATTTGATAGTCATAGTTTAGTGAGAATATGGCTTAATGGGATCATGATTTAACGTATAATACACATTGTATAAATACATTTAATATGAGAGGCACATTACAAAAATGCATTTAATTATTAAATTTATTGTAAAAAATATTTAATAGAATATGAAACAAATCACCTTGATCATTTTGATTAATAAAATACATTTAATTATTAAATGTTTTATTAAAATCATGTAATACAAGACCACATGACATAAGTTAAACTTGGGTTCCCACCTTAGAGATGTACTTTAATGTAGGGTAAACCCACAAAAGTGGTTTACAATTCAAATGAGGAAGGAAAACTTGTAAAAAATGACCCAATACTAAAAAATTTCATTCTGGGGGTTCGAATGAACTCATTGGTTTAAACAAACCAAAAAAGGGTTCGCTCAAACCAGGGTTCGAGCGAACCCATTTAATGCATGCATAGACAAAAAAAAACATGAAAACCCTTTTTGGGAAGGGGGTTCGCTTGAACCCCCCTTTTCCTTGATTTTTGACCTTATGCACAAAAAAAACCTAAGTTTTTACACTTTGAAGCTCGAGTTGAGGATAAAAATTGAGGAATCTTCACAAACCCAGCTGGAATCAGGTAGTCCTCGAAACAAGCTATCCAATGAATATAGTTTTAATATGTTTTGGTTTTATTATGTATTTGTTATTTTAGTTTTATTAAACATAGGTTTTTCATCGAAAATGAAGGTCTTTGTTTTGCATATGTGGAAAAATAGCAAATTATCAAAAAATTTGAAAAATATGAGTGCACCCAGGATATTGAAGTCCTTGATCCAACAAAAAAAAGTATTTCAATATATATAAAAAAAGGTTAAGCGTTATCACGATCGCTATAGCAATTGTAATTGGTTTGACTTTGAAACTTGATTAAAAAAAAAATCAATAAAAACTATCTAACAAGTGAAAGCACTAGATATCGAGTTAAAATCTAAATTTAGAAAGAATTAGAATTTTATCCTTCATGGAAAAAAAGTTATGCATTATCTCGGTGTGTGTCACTTTTTTAAAAATGTTGTTTTATGAAAAAACCAATTTTGTGGGAGATGGAAAAAGTCAATCCCGATTCCAAAAATTTTGAAAAAAATATTTTTAGAATCTGAGACAAAATGTGATGAGACTCTAGTTGCATTATCTTCAAATTCCTCACGGTTTAGCGCTATAGGTGCCGAATGTGAAGATTTAGTTAAAAATAATAATTTCAATGTCCATTTTGGCCAAAAATTGCAAACCACTATTGCGGGATCACCCTGCATTGTTTATAGCTCTTACCTATAAATAGAGGGTTTAGGATTGGGTTTAGACATGATCATCATATGAATGTGTTAGTACCTAAGTATATGATACTATAATGCATTTAGGTGGATGGAGATGCCAACAAGTGGCACACATCCCTTAAGTTAGTTATATTGAATCACGTGGACAACTCGTGTAATTAATTATATTAGAAGATGAGCATGCCTTCATTATGATTACCCCTACATTGTCTTATTAGGAGGTCTACATAAAGAAGGTGGAGTATTATATTGTATTTGGGATCTCTTGGAGATATAGTGTAGAGTGCCTACTTCCATAAGGAGTGTTATATAGTGTTACCCCACTTCGAGGTTTTATTTTATTTTTGCATATATTGGATATGGAGCATCTTGACTCATGAAAATTTGTGTGTTGTGTGAGATCTATATTATTCATTATATTATTTTCATTACTATATGTGTGGATCTTATTAGAATGAAGCTTGGTGCACACACCCAAAGACTTAAGTTACTTGTTGAGAGTTCATAGGGGAACATGGAGTAGTAAGTGTGGATATCATTTATTCTAAGATCAGTCTCATTAAGAATTCAACCCTAATTGTTCATTGCTACTAAAGAAAGTCATATCTTGTATTGTTTCTTCCTCCATTAAAACTTGATATTATACAAAGACTCGAAGCCCAATATTATATTGTAATTATTTTGTAGCTGAAAATACATTGATTTAAATGCTTTCGAGACTCAGATTTTTTTTTTAAATCCATGCTTTACTAGCGCATCTCTCTTATGTAATTTTATTTTTCTGTTTTCGTTCTTGATATTTCTTTAATATTGTTACATACCGAAATGCTATTAGAATTACTAAAAATTAATTACCATGATTAATGTTGGAAATTGTTTTGTATTTCCTCAACTGAAGTTAGGATTAGGATTGCAAACATAACAAATCCAAAACCCTACTTCAATTGGATGCTTATTACAGGCGTGCTTCCATTCCACACGTCCTCCCTAATAATAGAAAAAATCCAATACCAACATTCCAAGCAATTGGATTTTGTATAACATAACAGGTATTCATTGAATGTTGCATAAATAGAAGCCGTGCAGTGACCACCAAAGCCTTACCCTATCTTAAATGCCAAAAGATATTTGTTTCTGAGCCATGCATCTTGGTCATTCAACGATCAATTTGTAGGATTCAAATAAATCTTCGAAGATGTGATCTGAGGAATTTCATAAAGTGCTTCAAAACTAATTATTCGTTTTAAGGTTCTAAGAGATCTGCCTAGGTTAGACAAATATCAGTGGTAGTGGGCGCATTCCCTGTTTTGGCTACGCGGTATCTTTTGGCATGGAGTAAAATACAACATGATAAATTATCATGTAAAACATATGTATAGCTCGAGGAAACCCCAAGTGCCCTCCCCAAAACTAATAAATAGCAAGCCACATATGTTACATACTGAATTCTTCCCCCACTAGACATCAGATATTTGACAAATAATAAGAGATCCACCTACCATTGTTTACTACTAAGTCTATATAGTTTTTTCCTTTCCTGTTTTTTCCCTAGAAATCACAAGAACGTAAGGACCTTCCCACTGGGACCCATATTATCACTATCAAAATGACAAACATCAATGTTGTTGGAGATTCTTATGCGTTAGGGAATGATTTGACAGTATGTGGATGCCATTTGAAGGTTGTGTAAGCTGCTCCCTCCCTTAATATGCTACTATCCACAAACATAGACATTTAATGTAAACCATGACATCAACCTAACGTTCCATTCTATGAGAATTCTATTTTTCGTGCTGCCAAGTCTTTCTAGGTGCTCAAACGAGAATGGAAGTATTTTTTTATTTATGGTCATGTAGTTGTGTTGATGACAGATTTGTCTTTTCAAAGATTAACTTAATGTGACTCCATATTGCTTGAAATAAAGACGAATCAACAACAAATAGTTGGAGAGACCACCATTTCATTGGTGATGTTCCTCTGAATTTTGATTGAAGAACTACTCCCTCATAAGATATAATTTTAGTTTTTTTGAATTTAAAAAGAAGCGGGTATACTTTTGACCAGAAAGTAGTAAAGACGAATTAACACTTGCTCATAGCTATGATGCAAATGCGACTGAAATCAACTTTCAAAAAATCAATTGAAACTTAAAAGATAAATGTTACCAACACTGCAACTCAAAGATTGAGATATCAACAAGCAAATAGATTAGACAGACCTCAATTTTACCCCTTTTTGAAGAAAGATGAATGTAACACAAAAGAATATAGCATCCACAAAGAGAAGTAATATTCTAGCATCTATCGAAGCTCAAAGACTCATTCATAAATACTAAGTATTACACCGAAATTCATATGCGCAAAGACAAAGAACTTCAGAAACAAAAGAAAATTGCAAAATTGGTCCTTTTTTCGATCAATTCTCACTCTTGCATCAAAGTACAATGAGGACCAAAAATTCAGACCCTTTAGATGTCCTTAAATAGCATATTTACAGCATAGCTATCACTGGGTTCTTGAGAACTGATTTTTTAAAGAATTGTAACCATCGTTCTGGCAAATGGAGCTTCATAAATTATCACTCAGTTCCTTCTTAGTCAAGCCTTGTGAGCATTTATGACTATTTTTAGGAATGTCATAATTACATCATGCATATCGATTTGATTTTGACGAGCTAATGCATCACCATTCCTTGTATGCAAGCCTCATGGCTTCCTAAACGTGTCGAAAACTTGCAACCTCCAAGTCCTACATTTAATTACATATCCCTTGGTGATCGTACTCGTGTGAATTGGTTTAATTAAAGGATTTTTATTAACATTGAAGCTTAGCCAACTCAAAATCCAACAATCTTATCAAATCATTTGTTGTGTTTATTTAATTCAAGGCATTTGGAAGCATCCTTGCTATTGAGAAAATCTTCCCATAGCTTATCTTGCAGATATGACAACCACCTCCTTTATTCTATAAATTCAAAGGAATTGCCTTCATTCTTCATATCTCTTTTTCACTTGCAAAAATGTCAAGCACTTCCAATGACACGACTTCTAAAGGCGATTTCTTGAGAATTGAGGGTGTAGAATGTAGTTCAGTGAAGAGGTTGGTGGTAGACCAACTCAAGGAAGTATTCCTCATAAGGAGCGATGTGAAAGGAGTCATAAGGAAGATCATTGGGGAAAATTTCCTTGCACAAATCCACATTCACAATTCTGCACTACTAGAACGCTTCATGTATAACATTATCCGAACTTCCAGTAAGCTAGGATGGGGTGCCAAAGCTACAAAGAGGTTGGTAAGGCCAACTTACCTAGCTAGCGTGGAAGTCGCCTTGGGATGCCTCAGCGAGTACCCACGAGAAGGCTTGGTGGGGGATGCCATCTGTATTGTTATTGCTCTCCATAATGAACAAGCCAAACAAGTAGTTTCTCTCCTACGCATGTTGGACTAGAGAGAAATGTGACGAAGACCTTTGCCCACTATGTTGAATTCAATGAAAACATGTTCTCTCTTGCACAGATAGAAAGACTTCAAGAAGTTGTGGAGGCAATCCACATCTTGATGTTTACTCTTTGTGCTTAAAAAAATGTATTGAAAATCTCCTTCTTTGATATATATATATATATATATATATCTTTGTTTTTGCTTCATGTGTTTTACTTTCATTGTGATGTACATCGTTTTCATCTTTATGTTGTATGGTTTTCACTTTCAACACTTTTGTCTTTCGCTAAATAGAATCTGTGAACACAAGATGATGGTTTCAAATGCAATGTAAATGAACCAATATCAAGTTCTGGTGAGGTTTTAGGAATCCCGTCAAATTCTGACATAGTTATGAAAACCCTCCTATCATCTACTTCACAATCTTCCTTTTAGGCACGATTTGAAACACTTCGGTGTTTTTTGAAAAGGGGCTTTGACAATAATAAAAATGTTAAAACTTTTAAAGAAATCCTTTATCGTTGGTGATATTGGTGATAAAATAGGTTTTTGAAACCTTTGTCGAGAACCGACAAAGGTTTCAAAACCTTACAAAATTTCCAAAATAGCATCAATCTTAGTTATCTTTTTCTTCTTATGGTCGATGATTGCCAAGGTTATGAAAACCTTTTCGGACTCCAACACTCTTCTCAGAACATCACAAAAAGTTGATTCAATAGCAAATTTTAGGTTTAACTTTAGGAAGTCGAGCAAAATGAGGTTGCAACAACCACTGCAATGTCTAACCTAGTTTCAAAAACCATAGGAAAAAGTGATAACTTTAACTTAGGTAAACTTTTCATGGGTGGATAGATTTTGAGGGAATGACACGAACTGTGGTAACAATTGGCTCTGACTAGGAATGAGGACTACAAATGATGGAGTAAGGGACCCAAAATCTTAGCAATAGACTAGTGCTTTATCTAGTGGGCAACAAAGTCGGAAACAACAAAAGAAAGGATCCAAAGCAAGCCAAATATGAGGGAAGCAAAAAACACCCAAACTAACAACATGCCAAAATTTCAAAGTATATACAGAGCAAGGGAACCCTACCTCTAAAGACGCTCAGGGTCATTCATGCAAAACCATTGATGAACTATGAGAAATATGACCCACTACAGAAAAGGAATGTACTTATGTGTAACACTTGCAAATTAATGAATAACATGTAGCCCCAAAGAAGATTTGCCTAGGAATAGATACTCCTGTGTGTAATTTCACCACCAAACAACCACTTCTCATCACATATTTCCATCACTTCTTGAACACGAGTTTGTGAGTTGCCAGCCACACCCTCATTCGTCATCTCAAATAGTCCAACATTTTGAATTGTCTCTTCACCAACTAGGGTATAGGATGAATGTATCTGATATAGATTGATCTATGACTAAGAGGTGTAAACTTCACTATTGCCTCCAGCCAATGTGAGCACATTGCATCCATAAATCATCTCCACAAGTTCTCCAAAAATTTCAACAATTTCATCATTCTTCATTGATGGAGAGTTTGAGTTATCAATTTCTTCTATTTCCTAAAAGGAAGATAGGATGTCTTCACACAAAGACTCGTCATTAGAGATTCCCGAATTTTGAATTGGAAAATGAGAAAAATCAATTGCATTAGAGACACTTCCCACAACTTGCTCTCTATATGTTCCTTTTCTCTCCATGATTCAATCTCTTTCTCAAGATTTTCATTATATTTCTTATTAACATTGCCAATTGTCATATCATTACAAGAAGTGGGAACAAATACCTCCAAGTTGCCCAATTCTGAATCACAAAGTTCAAATAAAGGATTTCCTCTAACTTTGAAAACTTCACCAAAACTACTTGGCAAGAATAAGGCATTAAAAATTGCTTGATAGCTTCTCATGACTTTCATTTTCAGAGTTTTCTAGTCACTCATAAGCCACAACTGTGCTATGACGCTCTTGACTGATTCCTTGACATATTTAAAAGTGAACACTTCAAACTTTGAGGTTCTAGAGGGAACCTAGGCTATATAATCAAATGATTTCTTACCAATCCCACTTGCTAAGATGGAGGATATACTGATGTGCCATAGGATGTTATGGGAAAAGCATAATCTTCATCACTTAAACTATCTGAGTCTACTTCTCCTTTTGCATAATGTCCATTATGCATTTCAACCTCCCCTTTGTTACTAGACTTGGTCGAGCAATTCTCTTAGCACAATAGGATAAGATTAGGACATTCATCTATACAAGGTGGAAACTTTGCTTCTTTCAAATGATTATTTATGGAAATTCTCTAGAGTGAATTTTTCATTTGATAATATCCCAATTTGGCATTGACCAAAATATCCAAAAATAAATAAATCATCCTCTATTTTTATAGCTTCTTGTTTTGCAATCTCAAAATCATACCTTTTTTTTGCTTTAGGTGAAATTGGATTTTTGGATGGAGTGCGCACTGAAAATAGTTAATAAATTTGATTGATTAGGCTTGTATGCATGAGGAATCCATTTCAAGAGTCGATTGAATCAATTGACGAAATCTCTTGTACATTCATGCTATTCCTTTCAAATTTTGAAAAAGTAAGATAATAGAGCACCTATATTGATGACTAGTTTGAACCTCGTGAGGAACTTATCTCTCAATAAGTCCCAACTTGTGATGCACTCGTATTCCAAATATTGAAAGCATCATGTTGCTTTGTCAATGAGAGATTGAACAAACAACCACACAAACACATCCTCTTTAGAGATGCCTAAAATCCCACATGCAATGACGAAAGCTTGAATGTGGTTTTTTTGGATCTCGTACATCTTCTCCAGTAAATTTTGGGAAATGATTTTTGGTCCTTGTGGGTAAGGTTGTGTATTGGGATAAAGCCAAAGGCCCAAAATGTGTTCCCCACAGCTGAGGTGCAACGGCCGCCATAGTTTAGGTTGGAATGCTTCAAACAAAATTCTTGAAATAACTTTCGATATACAGAGTCACCAACTCCTGTCCAGAGGAAGTAACTTCATTCTTTTTTAATCTTCTTCCCATCTTTAGACTTCTTCATGAATTAATTTATAGGTGATGCATTTTGATCTTGTGGTGGATTTTAGGTATGATCTTGGTTTGGCTGAGGGCGAGAGTTCCTTTCAATTATTACCCTCAGGAATCTCTCTATCACCCTCTCAAAAACAACCACTAGTTGTTGTGTTGGCTCTTCTTCTTCTTCAAGGACAAGATTCACTCTCATGTACTTTGTAGTGTTCCTCTTATGTCTACAAGCCAAGGTGTTTAGTTGAGAGATGATGTCTTCTTGCTTTGCATGAACCCAATCAAGGTCTGGTTGAAGCACAAGGAGGACATTCTCATGTGGCAGTCCATATTTTTCACAAATAAGGCAACTATCTAGACTTCTCCTTTCAATTCCCTAGGAGAGTCACCAAAAATTTGTTAGTTGATAGATTGGTCTTTTCAAAGATTAAATTAGTGTGACTCCATATTGCATGAAATAAAGACAAATCAACAACAAACAATTGGAGAGCACTATTTCATTAGTGATCTTCCTCTAAATTTCGATTAATGTATAACTCCCTCGTAAGATATTTTTATTTATTTTTTTAATTTAAAAAGAAGCAGGTATACTTTTGACCAAAAAGTAGTAAAGGCAAAATAACACTTGCTCATAGCCATGACGCAAATGTGATTGAAATCAACTTTCAAAACATCAACTGAAACTTAAAAGATAAATTTTATCAATACTGCAACTCAAAGATTGAAATATCAACAAGCAGATAGACTAGATAGACCTCAATTTCACCCCTTTATAAATAAAGATGAATGTAACCCAAGAGAATATAGCTTCCACAAAGAGAAGTAATATTCTAGCATCTAACAAAGCTAAAAAACTCATTCATAAATATAATTACACCCAGATTCATATGCGCAAAGACAAAGAACTTCATAAATAAGCAAAATTGCAAAACTGATCCTTCTTTCGATCAATTCTCACTCTTGCATCATAGTACAATGGGGATAAAAAATTCGGACCCTTCAAATGTCCTTAGATAACATATTTATAATTTTGCAACATAATTGTCAATATGCTATAAGATCACTATGGACTTCATAAATTTCCATTGCCAAGGATGGATGACATCACTGTCAAGAGAAATCAAACAAATTCAAGAGCAATCAATAAGATCATTGTCAAGTATAGATTTCCATTGCCAAGGATGGATGACATCATGGACTGTTTGAGTGGAGCAAAGTATTTTACAAAGATTGACCTAAATAGTGGCTATCATCATATTAGAATCAAAGAAGGAGATGAATGGAAGACTGCATTTAAGACAAATGAAGGATTGTATGAGTGGTTAGTGATGCCTTTTGGATTGACCAATGCACCAAGCACTTTCATGAGATTGATGAATGAGGTATTGAAGAAATTATTGGGTAAGTTTGGCATTGTTTATTTCAATGATATTCTGATTTTTAGTAAGACTAGAGAGGAACATTTGTGGCACATCCGGCAAGTATTACAAAGGCTAAAAGAAGAGAAGTTGATTAATGTCAAGAAGTGTAGTTTCATGAAGACAAAGTTGGTATATTTGGGATTTGTTATTTCTACTGAAGGATTGAAGATGGATCCGGAGAAAGTGAGCAATTTTAGATTGGCCTACACCGGTAAACATTGGAGAAGTAAGATCATTTCATGGATTAGCTAGTTTCTACTAGAAGTTTATCCAAAGTTTCAGTAGTGTTTGTAACCCTATGACAAAGACAATGAGAGGAGACAAGAAGGATTTCAAGTGGACGTCCAAAGCACAAAAGAGTTTTGAATTATTGAAGCAAAAGGTGATAGAACAACTAGTATTAGCATTATTGGATTTTGATAAGGTATTTCAAGTGGATTGTGATGCAAGTGGAAATGCAATTGGAGCAGTGTTGAGTCAAAAAGGAAGGACTGTAGCTTATTTCAGTGAAAAGTTAAATGATTCCAAAAGAAGATACTCAGTTTATGATCAAGAATTCTATGCCATAGTTTAAGCCTTGAAGAAGTGGAGACATTACTTGTTGCCTAAGGAGTCTGTGTTGTATACAGATCATCAAGCGTTGCAGTATTTGAACAATCAAGGGAAGTTGAATCAGAGACATATGAGATGGGTTGAGTTCTTGTAGAGTTACACATTTGTGTTGAAGTATAGGAGTGGCAAGTCAAACAAAGTTGTAGATGCATTAAGTAGAAGGAATTTGCTAACAAAAATGAGAGTAGCGATATTGGGATTTGAGGAATTGAAGCATATGTATGAAGATGATGTAGATTTTGGAGAAGCATGAAGAGCATGTAAGGAACCAGTAGTGACAGACCGGAGCCAGTGGCTGGATTACTTTATTCAAGAAGGTATGTTATTCAAAGGAAATCGGTTTTGTACATCGAGGAGTTCATGAGGGATAATTTAAACAAGGAGAAGCATAGTGGAAGTTTATTAGGTCATTTTGGAGTGGATGAGACAGTAGCTTTGGTAAGTGAATACTATTTTTGGCCGCAGATATATAAGGATGTGAAGAAATACGTTCAAAGTTGCAGAATTTGTCAAGTTGTAAAAGGGATAGTCAAAATACTGGATTGTATAAACCTTTGACAGTACCGAGGAGACCTTGGGAAGATTTGAGCATGGATTTCATTTTGGGATTACCTAGAACACAAAGTGGTTATGATATTATGGTAGTAGTGGACAAATTTTCTAAAATGACACATTTTATTCCTTCTAAGAAGACTAATGATGTTGTGCATGTTGATTTATTTTTTAAAGAGGTTGTGAGATTGCATGGATTACCTTAGAGTATAGTTTCAGACAGAGACACCAAGTTCATTGGATACTTTTGGAGGACGTTGTGGAAGAAGATGAAGACATATTTGATGTTCAATTCAACATATCACCCACAGATAGATGGACAAACATAGGTAGTGAACATAAGTTTTGGTAATTTGTTGAGATGTTTGGTTGGAGATAAGGCAGGAAGATGGGATATAGTTTTACCACAGGTAGAGTTTGCATACAACAATTCAACAAACCGGAGTACAGGGAAGACACCATTTCAAATTGTTATCGGAGTAAGTCTAAGAGGAGTGGCAAAACTAAGAGACATCAGCATGGAGAATAAGATGAGTGCAAAAGCAAAAGAGTTTGCAGATTTCACGGAGACATTGCATAATCAAGTCCGAAAGCATTTGGAAGACATGAATAATCAGTATAAAGAGAAGGCAAATGAACATTGGAGATATAAGGAATTCGTTGTTGGCGATGAAGTAATGGTGTATTTGAGGAAGGAGAGATTACCAGTTGGCACATATAACAAGCTGAAGATGAGGAAGTTTGGACCATGTAAGATTCTAAGGAAGTTTGATTTTGAAAATGCATACAAAGTGGAGTTACCAGAGACGTTGGGTTTATCATCTATTTTCAATATTGTAGACATACATGAGTTTCATCGGGGAGAAGCCAATAGCAGTGGTGATGAAATAGATCTGAAGGAGTGGTTACCATATCAAGAACCAAAGGAGATTGAACAGATTTTGGATACCAAAACCAGAAAAAGCACTAGGAACAAGCAATATAAAGAATATCTTGTGAAGTGGAAAGGAAGACCAGTGGAGGATTCATCACAGATTTCTCAGGCTGAGGTGGACCATCTTGGTTTCCCTCTTAACCCTATAAAGTGAGGGACTCACTTTTCTTCCAACCTCGAGTGTGATGCAAAAGCATCCCTAGTTGTAAAACAATCATGTAGCAACAAAAAAAAAAGTTATTTTCTCGCATTGCATTCAGTAGCAATTTCACTAGTTCATTCTGAATTTTACTGCATCTTTGTTTCTTAGCTCACAGAGTAGGATATAGCGCCTACACATCGACATCTTCTACATATCCAAATTTCAAATTATTTGCATTTTCCCACCAGAAGTTATCGCTCTTAGAATTTCATTGTGTTACCAGTCAGAGCATTTGGGGGCCGACCTCGTCCAGTTTCTTAGTGCGGACCTATTCCAGATTGTGTGAAGCCTAATGGGACATCATACAAGCACCATGGGTTCATTTGGGACCTATCTTGGAGATATACAATTTACATCTTCTCGTGTGGAGATATCTATTCATGTTTTGTGGCTGACTTTCAGGTTTAATCATTCAGCGGGTTATTAACCCGTGTGGCCGACACAGATCTATCTTGGAGCGTGAGGAGCAATATTTATAAGCATTGTAATTCATTGTAGAGCGGAAGTCATCATTTAGTAGTTCATCATTAGATAGAATCAATATAATTTTGTGTAAACCCTTCAGGGCGTGTAATAAGGCTCATTTGGCCAGTTGTATTGTTGAAGCCCTCATGGCAAGGCTTGTGAGCCCTGGATATTCGCCCTTGTGGCCAATGTTGCATGTAAGCATTCTATATTAATAAAGATTCATGTTCGCATATCATATTTCTATGTTATTTCCATTGTGTTAACTCATTGCTGCATGATTCAAACTGTTCGTTCTGGAACCCTCCTACCATGATTGCATTATTATCTGAACTTTCGGTGAGCTAGGATGGGATGCTAGAGCTGCAAAGAGGTTGGTAAAGCTAGCTTACCTAGCCAGTGTGGAAAGTCAGCCTTGGGACGCCTCAGTGAGTACCCACAAGAAGGCCTAGTGGGGAGTGCTATATGTATTGCTACCGCTCTTCATAATGAACAAGCCAAACAAGTCATTTCTCTCTTACATGTTGGACTGGAGAGAAATGTGATGGAGACCTTCACCCACTATGTTGAATTCAATAAAAACCTATTATCTCCTGCACATATAGAAACTTCAAGAAGTTGTAGAGGGCATTTGCATCTTGATGTTTACTCTTTGAGCTTAAAAAAAGTACTGAAAATCTCTTTTTTTTGATATAATATAATATGTATACGTCTTTGTTTCTACGCTTTAATTGTTCTACGTAATGTGGTGAATTTGGCATTCTATGTTTTTGCTTCATGTTTTACTTTCGTTGTGATGCATCGTTTTCATCTTTGCGATGTATGGTTCACTTTCAACACTTGTGTCTTTCGCTAAATAGAAACTGTGAACACAAGATGATAGTTTCAAATGCAATGTAAATGAACCAATATCAGGTTCTGGCGAGGTTTTAGAAATCTCGTCGAAGTCCGACATAGTTCCGAAAACCTTCCTGTCATCCGCTTCACAATCTTCCTTTTAGGCACTATTCGTTTTCTGAAAAAGGGGCTTTGACAATAACAAAAATGCTGAAACTTTTCAAGAAATCATCTACCTTTGACGATAAAATAGGTTTTCAAACCCTGTCAAGAACTAACAAAGGTTTCAAAACCTTACAAAATTTCCCAAAGAGCATCAATCTTACTTATCTTTTTCTTCTTTCGTCGGGCAAAATGAGGTTGCGACAACTACCACGATGTCCAACCTCGTTTTGAAAACCACAAGGAAGAGCGATAACTTTAACTAAGGCAAACTTTTTATGGTGGACGTGGTTTTGAGGGAATGACGCGAACTGTGATAACAAACTATAAAATGTTCCTTGTGACTAGCTTAAGATATTTTCCAGTCTATAACTCTTGCGAGAAAGGGAATAAATAGTAGGTTGTTTGAAATACTGGAGGATTCCAAATGCCAGGAGTGAAAATATATTTCAGTCATTATAATCTTTCTCGCTAACTTGTTTCACCAGCTAAGTAGGCAAAAGTCGGCCAAACATACTTTATTAATTTGTGATGCTTCTTTAGATTGGGATATAATTTACGAGGTCCAAGAACTCATTAAACAATATAGAAGAGATACAATAGTGTAATAACAAGGTCTTTGGGGCTATGAAATTACACCATAACATTCATCGTAGACTCTGGAACTGGAAAACCATCAACAAATGCATACTGCACAGACTTAGAGTAGTGGGGATGCCAGCAACCACTTGAAAAGCTTCCAACTGCCAGCGAGGGCACAATTTTGCTGATTGTGATTAAGTCTAAAAATCCAATTATTACTTCTTTCTATATGTTTCATAATGCTGGAATCATCCAACAAGAGCAATGGTTTTGCTGAATAGATGTTTTTAATTCTTCTAAACAACTATTATGCATTGCAGCAATGTGATTACAATTGAAGACCAATTTTACAAGGTAAGTTTGAAATCTACTTGATAATACAGAATAATATGATATCAAAATATTTTCCTTCCAAATCCATCTATAAACTTTTCAAAGCAAGATGCTTTTGCAGACAGATTTTTCTCATATACTGTAACCAAGAGAAAATGGAAACCAACTACATAATTCAAATATTCACAGAAGCATTCAATGACTTCCGAGCATCTAAAATCATCACCTTCCTGTTCAATTAAGATTTCTACTTCACATTTCATCATTTCTGCAAAAAACATACCATATCTAGATCATATGCATAATAGCTCATTACAATTTTTTGTCTATAGTTGTTGAGGAATAAAAATTTGTAACACAGTACATCTAAAGATAATGCTTGAATATGCAATTTCACAATAGCAGAATGATGGCCACCCTAACCAAATAAAAGCCAAATTTCACTAGAAAATAACATGTAAACATTTTAATCCCCACAAACACAAAATCTCAACAAACTGTTGATAATAACACAGCCTTCAAGACTTTCAAAGACAGTAGTCCAGGATATCTGCTTACAATGGTCTTAAGAACAAGCCTTCTGAAAACTAACTAAACAATATAGCCAAGCATTTAAACATTCAAAAAGACACAACTTTATCACCATTAATATAAATGAATAATATACTGTGATTGTGTTCTAAATGCACACATCAAGCACAAAAACTCTAACATCATCTAAAAGCCTGAACAAAAAACAGAAAACTGATTAATTAAGATTTTAATAAGCATTCCTTAACCAAAAAGAAAATTCAACTAGCAAGATTATGATCAAAAGATAACACGATATAATGATGATGCAAATATAAAACCTAAATATTAACCAGCAAGTAGGTGTACTTATCTCAGCTCTGGAAAAAGAGCTACTGTAATTAACTGCAGTTCACTCCTTCCCTTTACATACACGTGTCGTATGTTTTGTATCCAAGGTATAAATGCAAATAAAATGTGGCTAACTCATACTTTATTTTATATTTCACTTTCAGTAAAATAATACTGTACTTCCCACTAATGAATTTGATAGTTAGTTCAGAATGTCTGCGCGCAATTGTCTAAGAATAGGCCTTATAAAAACTCACTAAACACTATAGCCAAGCATTTAAACATTGAAAAAGACAACTTTATCGCAAATAATGTAAGTGAATAATATACTGTGACTCTGTTCTGAAAGCACGCATCAAGCACAAAAACTCTTTAACATCAATAAAAGCCTGAACAAAAAACAGAATCCGATTGACAAGATTTTAAGAAGTATTCCTTAAACAAACAAAAGAACAAAAATCAAGATGCAGGCTTATGATCAGAAGATAGCAGGACTGTATTGATGATGCAAATATAAAACCTAAATATCAGCCATTAGTAGCTGTACTTATCTGAGCTCTGGAAAGAGTGCTGCTGTAATTAACTGCAGTTTGCTCCTTCTCCTATATATACATATGTCGTATGTTTTGTATCCAAGTTATAAATGCAAACAAAAAGTGGCTAGCTTATACTTTATTTTCAGATTGCAAGTCCACCATTCAACTTTGTAGTGCAAGACTCTTCTTTCTATGATAAAGCTGCTAACCAAACTTGCCTATTGGGAAGCTTCTTTCTTCCAGAGTCTCAAGTCTGACCAAGCTCTTAGTGTTTTATTATAGCTTAAATTATTGTTGTCTTCTAGCATTTTACAGCTTGTGACCTCTAATCCAATATCTTCTCCATAAGACTAGGATGTTAGTGAGAAGCGCTTGAAGAATGTCCAGAATGTCTGCACGCAATGATCTAATCCAATATCTTCTCCATAAGACTAGGATGTTCGTCCAGAATGTATGCTCGCAATGATCTAAGAATAGGCCTTATAAAAACTCACTAAACACTATAGCCAAGCATTTAAACATTGAAAAAGACAACTTCATCACAAATAATGTAAGTGAATAATATACTGACTCTGTTCTGAAAGCACACATCAAGCTCAAAAACTCTTAACATCACTAAAAGCCTGAACAAAAAACAGAAAACCGATTGACAAGATTTTAAGAAGTATTCCTTAAACAAACAAAAAAAAATCAAGATGCAAGCTTATGATCAGAAGATAGCAGGACTGTATTGATGATGCAAATATAAAACCTAAATTTCAGCCATTAGTAGCTGTACTTATCTGAGCTCTGGAAAGAGTGCTGCTGTAACTAACTGCAGTTTGCTCCTTCTCCTATATATACATATGTCGTATGTTTTGTATCCAAGTTATAAATGCAAACAAAAAGTGGCTAGCTTATACTTTATTTTCAGATTGCAAGTCCACCATTCAACTTTGTAGTGCAAGACTCTTCTTTCTATGATAAAGCTGCTAACCAAACTTGCCTATTGGGAAGCTTCTTTCTTCCAGAGTCTCAAGTCTGACCAAGCTCTTAGTGTTTTATTATAGCTTAAATTATTGTTGTCTTCTAGCATTTTACAGCTTGTGACCTCTAATCCAATATCTTCTCCATAAGACTAGGATGTTAGTGAGAAGCGCTTGAAGAATGTCCAGAATGTCTGCACGCAATGATCTAATCCAATATCTTCTCCATAGGACTAGGATGTTCGTCCAGAATGTATGCTCGCAATGATCTAAGAATAGGCCTTATAAAAACTCACTAAACACTGTAGCCAAGCATTTAAACATTGAAAAAGACTACTTCATCACAAATAATGTAAGTGAATAATATACTGACTCTGTTCTGAAAGCACACATCAAGCTCAAAAACTCTTAACATCACTAAAAGCCTGAACAAAAAACAGAAAACCGATTGAAAAGATTTTAAGAAGTATTCCTTAAACAAACAAAAAAAAATCAAGATGCAAGCTTATGATCAGAAGATAGCAGGACTGTATTGATGATGCAAATATAAAACCTAAATTTCAGCCATTAGTAGCTGTACTTATCTGAGCTCTGGAAAGAGTGCTGCTGTAACTAACTGCAGTTTGCTCCTTCTCCTATATATACATATGTCGTATGTTTTGTATCCAAGTTATAAATGCAAACAAAAAGTGGCTAGCTTATACTTTATTTTCAGATTGCAAGTCCACCATTCAACTTTGTAGTGCAAGACTCTTCTTTCTATGATAAAGCTGCTAACCAATCTTGCCTATT
This sequence comes from Sequoia sempervirens, assembly GCA_007258455.2. Lineage (NCBI taxonomy): Eukaryota > Viridiplantae > Streptophyta > Pinopsida > Cupressales > Cupressaceae > Sequoia > Sequoia sempervirens. The sequence continues at coordinate 9,768 of VDFB02368981.1, read as the reverse complement.
GGGAAGCTTCTTTCTTCCAGAGTCTCAAGTCTGACCAAGCTCTTGCTATTTTCCTATAGCTTAAATTATTGTTGTCTTCTAGCACTTTACAGCTTGTGACCTCTAATCCAATATCTTCTCCATAAGACTAGGATGTTAGTGAGAAGCGCTTTAAGAAAAATCAGATGAAGACAAACTTGTCATAAACATTTTGTACAGCTTCATATAAAAGCTTAAGTTGTTAACCATAAAATATGGACTCCAAACCGGAGGAAGAAATAAAATACTTTACAATGGGTAAAACTTTTAAACTTCCCACTATCAGACATTCTAGTCGGGATTCCATTTGGCATATGAGAGATTTGGAAAAATGGTTACCTACCCTTCCACTAAAGGAAAGGATAGTGAAGAGGAAATGAATGTTTTTTATTTAAAAAGTAAAGAAACTCAACAGTTTTCCTGAAAGGCCATCGATCTTGACAATGCTGCAGGATTAGCATGTAACCCTTGTGGAGAACTTTTAGCCAGATCCTTCTCTTCTGTCTTGGACTGGAAAGCTTTAAAAATCCCACCAGATGTAATGGAGTCACATTTATTTCCAATACCTAGTGTCGTCCAGATTGAACTCTTTGCAGCTTCACCAGGATCATCAATTCTTAAAGTCTTTGGAACCCACAGACTTCCATCTCTTTTACACTCGACACTTGGAATGTCCCTTGAATGTTTGCCTAAGGTTGGAGATCCACAGCTACCACCACTGCTTGATGGAGAACTTAATCCTCCAGTTGTAGGTGGTGCTAGTGCTGTAAATGGAACATTCCATGTGCCTCCTCCCCAGCCAGGAGGACCTGCCCAGTAAGTTCCAGGAACAAAAGGCCAAGGAATTCCTGCTGCCCACACACCGGGCAGCCTTGGGCCTGGTGTACCTGCATTGACATTACCACTGTCAGAAGCATAAGCAATGCCATTAGGGCACCCTCCTGCTGCAGTTACTGGAGCACGACCCCCCCAACCAAAGTTCCAACCATATGGCCAGTGACCTCCATAATAGGGGTGCTGAGGAGGAATACTACCAGACCATCCCATTATGCCTACTTGGTCCATTTGAGGAACAGAATGAAAATTCTTTGTGCCGTCTTCTTTTTCTGCAATAGTGCTGCCAGTAATTGAAGATCCACATGAATTATCATCTCTATTTTCTTTGTTTGTCAATTGATTTTTTTCATCATCTTTGTTTAAGAAAGCTTGTCTGTTTGTCATTGGCTGATCTGCCAGATTAAGGGCTGTAGCCATAGATTCACAAAGAGGAGTATCTGGTCCAAAATTTAGCACAGTTCCCCCTGCAGATTCTATTTCCAAAGGAAGGAGCTGTAGTTGAGAAGCTTTCAAAACCCGTGTAGAAGAAAGTGCAGTGGGCATTACCTGGTGGTGAGCAGAATCAGGACCATCTGCTCTGGCAGTTGCAAGACCATCAGCCATTAACATATGCCTATAATGTGAAGCTGAATGTTTGTTCTTACGTCGTCCTGCACCTACAGGAACATTCCTCATTGTTCCTCCAGCAGTCCAATATCTTTGGCAATTTTTACAAAAATGCCGTGGCTGGTTCACATTGTAATTGTTATAATAGCAGAATTTTGTATCTAAACTATAACATCGAGGACAAGGTAACAATTTGTCAGGCTTCTTTGGCATCTTTTCCTCATTTCCATTTGTACCAACAGCTTCTTCCTCCCTATTCCCATTTTTCACATTATTATCTTCCATTTTTGTTAGTGGAACCTTTTTCTCCGAGTCTTCTATAGGTTTCTTGTAGCTGCCTTCTCTGGAACCATTGGTGTCTGTAAAGCTTTCTTCCTCTTCAGGGTTTGTATCAGGCGAATCTTCAACTTCAGACTTCAGAATGTTGTCTTCAAAGATTTCCTGTAAAATAAAGCATTGGAAAGCATATCAGATGAGAAGAAAGATGCAACGAACTACAGACTTTTGACAAGAATCCAAGCATTGGTGAAATAGATGACAGAGTCCAACTCCACAAAATAATTGAGTTTGTGGAAACCCCTACAACAGTTTAAAAGGCTGACTATTTAAGTGCCAATCCATCTCTCTACCTTTTTAACATTTTATTGTTTATTGTTTATTTGTGCCCTTAACTATCTAACAATAAATAATAAACAAAAACATAGCAGCTATACAATTCAAACCCTCCCCAGCACAACAAAAAGTTATTTTTTTTATGCAACAAATTCTCTACGAAGTTACCAAGAATCCACAAATCCCCCAAGACAGAGATCCTGCATAATTTAGAGTGATATTTGTAAAGGTGCCACCTAGAAATCTTAACCTTGTTGCCTTAGAAGAGAATTGAAAAATTCTCAAATCTGATGCTTTAACAGTAGTAAATAAAAGCCCACAGTTGTATATAGAGACTCAAGCTCAAATCTCCACGATGTATTAAGGAATCCTACAGCTTTGCAAGGCAAAATACAGAGGAAAAAAAACCAACCATGTTGACGCGACTTACACAAGGAACTGGGCTTTTTGTTTGTGTCCCCAAAGACACGTGCCCATTAATGTCACAGATTTACTGATGAAATATTAGTATAAAAAACTGACAGTTTGTCCCTCTTTTTGACAGGAAATAATCCATTGCCCAACACATTTTCACAGAACCAGCTGTAAAGGCAATACTAACCAATGTAAGGATTCAAGTAGACCTCCAAAAGATTTTGTCTGAAATGTTGAAAAATGGGCATGTTTGTTATACCATTATGAATATAATTTGATGTCTGGACCAGCATTCTTTAAGACAAAACTGAAGGGTGAGAACAAACAGCATCAAAACAGAATTGTTCAGTAAGGAATTCATAGAGATGTTGTCACATAAAATCACCAAAAAAGGACGTGTGAAAAGATGCAATATAAAAAAACAAATGGGTCTATTTGACATGAAGAGTTACAATTTCACATCAGGATTCTCACAGAAAAATCAACAATCAAGGAAGCCCCCTGATAATTACAGAAGCATTCCAGCTCCCACCAAAATGTGGATCTGGCTGAACTGCTTAAAAGAATATGGTATTGGCCATTTTCTAGTCCGTGTGACGTGTGTTTCCTAATGGGTTTAAAATACAACAACTCTGGCTCAACAACCTTTTCTCTCAATTAACTAAACATGTGACAACAAATCCATTGCCTTCTCGCAGAAAGTGCTCTGGAAAAATCTCAGACATGTTCACCAAATATAACACACACAAGGAAATTGTTGACTGAAGATAGTTATCAATCAAAGGAACAGCAAACATTTTCTTCTTTATTAAGAATAGCAGCCTAGTCCATATGCAGAAACACTTTTTCTACTATTCTCACTAGAAAAACTAGCATGTCCTGGCTTTGTAGATTGAACACATAAGGGATTATCATGTTTACATTGTCTTTCAGGAACTTGAACAAGATTCACAGAGTCCATACTCTAGAATGAACCGGTTAACTCAAGAAAGTGTATTTTCTGAATAAATCTTGACAAAACGGATGGACACATGGCTTTAGAGTGGTATGCTATCTGAGTACTTGCATATTTAGGATGTAAAATACTAAATATTATTTAAAAATTAAAAAAAATGTTCCTACAGCTAAATCCCTACAAAATTACGTACCCCAAGATGACTATGCTTAAATTCTTTTATAGGAATATAATGAAAGAACATAAGCTCATCTAGAGACTCTAGCATAAACATAAACTCTAAATAATTCTTGACAAATCAGCTATAGACGAGGTTAGAGATTCATATATTCTCAAGCGCATGATTCAACATGCAAACAAATTCTGAACTAAAATAGGTATAATAAAAAATATTTTCAAAATTAAACGATTATCATAGCACCTGGAGCTAAATCTAGGATATGAAACCCTTGTACAGACATGGAGTACAAATGTGTAACTTTGTACTAAAAAATTCCTTATTCAGTAATAAATTTTTCCCGTGCATGGTTTTTTTTCCAGTTCGCTATTATTAGATTTCACAGAATCTTTATGACCGGAGTCATTTCTTCAGTGACACATATCTCAAGAGTAGTGATTCACAAGGACCTATCTCTCATGAGCCTGAATAGTCCACTTTGCAGGCACTCGTTAAACTTTCAGTTCTGACCAAAGCGCATCACAGGTTATCAACTACTTTTGAAATCCGGAAAAACCCATTTCAGATATGGCAAACCCTGCAACTCCAGCCTACCCCCGTCATCAATCATAATAACAAAATATGAATAAAGTTTCAGGCTCACTGCTCAGAAGAGTTGTAGTTTAAACTAGAACCAGCAAACCAAGACCTATTTTTCATGGCTTGCTTCTAGGATTAACTGTGAGCATTTCTAAGACGTAACAACTCAAGTCCTTCGCAGCACGTAAGGGAAAGATGTTTTGAAGTTTCAATGCAAGCAAACAAACAAACAAAAAAACATTTCTACCTGGAAATGGGTTCCAAAGGAGGACCTCAAACATTAAAACTTAGGAACTCGAACTGTGATCCCCGAACAAAGCCATCAAAAACATATTAACAACAAAACTTAAAACCCAAATTATTAAAAAAGTTCTGTTATCGCCAAAAATCTACAAAAGAATCTAATGTGGCGAAAAACAAAAAACAAAAAAATGCCCTCTGGAATTCCAGTTTAGTGTTTCATCTAAAAGCTCTAATTTCTGATAAGTTAAGATGCTTCTAAATTTAATCTACTTAAAGAAAATCGTCTTTTGGGTTTTGCTTTTAAAAGATCATAATCAAATAGAATGAGGTGCAGGTCTCAACATCCTGCTTCAATGTTTAACTGATTTCGAAAAATGCATGCTCAAGTGTTAAAATCGGATGAAAGCCATACTAAGGTCAAATTCCTAAGAAGACGGTTTCAATCTTGAAATAAGGTAAAATAACATACCAGCATCAAATCCCCAAGAAATCGTGTTAAAGCTTGAAATAGGGTAAAATACTACTCCCAAACTCCAACTATATAGTAAACGCAACAACTTACCATTCAAAAAAGTTGGCACAAAGCAAAAGCTTTTACAAATTAATGCATCAAAAGGCTTCTATTTTCAACTAAAAACTATTAAGAAATCTAAAATTGCTGAAATTTAGAGTACTAACCTTATCGGAAACTTGCACAGGAGTTTCAATATCATTGTTATCCTTACACTCTTCCTCCAATATAGAGCACTTATCCTCTTCGTCACTCACTGGAATTGTCTTTCCAAACAGCTTAAACCCCGGGTCGCCCTTCATCTCTACACACTCAGATCCCTAGAAGAAAAAGTGCACGAAAATCCCAATCCCCACAAATAGAAAATCACTCAAACTGTGAAATCCCTATTAAAAGTAGGAACAAACGCCTGGGGATTTTCAGACGAGGGGTTCGAATCACATTACAGACAAGATTGTGAGAAAAACAATTATAAATCGAAGTAGGCCGCAATTGAAGAAGAAATAGTCCACCGTTTCCACCGTTCCCGGGTAAGCTCGTCGGGAAAGGTCGCCGACCGCCTGCCGCCGGCGTAAAAAAACGGCACTCATATCAGCCACAAGTTTTCGTGGCTCCGCTTGGCCGTCTCACGTAATTAAATGGTTAGTTTAATGGATAATTGTCGTTTTAAAATCATTTATGAATTTTACCGTAGTGGTCCTGACACCCACTCGTACACTTTTTATTCCTACGGAGGACTTTTAGTGCTTCCACGTCAGCATTTTCATATGTCATCCTGGTCATCTATATCCAAACGATTCACTTTATTGTAATTAAACACTCGTGGGACCCGCCTGCGAAAAGGTAAAGCGAACTTGATCCTCCTCGCCGTCGATCGCGAGCTCTGCTTTATAGATACGAAGACACATGTCCCCCTTCTCACGGTGTTGTTAATTGTGGGCCCGCGTAGAATGGTGTTGGGTTATTTGTGGTCGGTATTGCTTGGACTGATACGCCATTACACGTGGAGTGCTCTCGGCCCCTATTGTTAGGTGCACCATATCCCATGCGTGGAGGAGGACAGCGGGAACCTACACGTGCCCCCCGAAACAATGACAAAACTAGAAAAGAAAAAGTTCGGTCGCTTTATGTTTAAATGGAGAAGAGCTTTCGAATTTCGATGCCTTCTAATTGTTTTTTTAATTTCGAAAGCTGCTTGATTTCAAAGGTTAGGTAGCGTGCGGCACTTCATCATTCAGCAACTAACTTAAAACCAGGGGCTTGGTGATTTATTAATTTTTAAATGGGGAATTTTATATCATCTATAAATATTTTTTAGCTATTTGATATGGGAGTTTCAAATCTTTTCGGTTGAGAGCCAATGATTAAGGGTATCTAGTACAAATCTTTATGTTGAAATCTCTTTGGTTGAGAGCCAAGGACTCAGGGGTATCTATTTTATCAAATTTGTCGGAGCACGATCAAAACTTTGTTACTTATGATGTTAGGGCTTTGAACTTAGTGGACTCATATAAAAATCATTCAACTTCACCAATAGATCAAGGATCCATTGATTGTACTTGGTGAATTTGAGTCCATAAAGAATAAAGAATAAGTGTAGAGAAATATATTGATAATAAAAAAAGTGTATAAAATTAATATTTCATTATGACAATTTGTTAATTGTAATAATAAATAATGTATAACAAATATAATTGTGATGGTTGCTAATTACATAAAATATGAAGAAGTTATCATAGATAAGTAGAGGTCATATGCAAATAATAGTTAATATGCAATAGACATGATAAAAACACAAAAAAATACATATTTAATTCTTTCATGATTGAAAATCACTCAATGATGGAACCCTTACGATCTATTGGCCTATTCACATAGTGTAGATGTTCTTGATGTAGTAGTGATTCATGCAGTTTAGTAGGCCTTCATTATGGAGAATGGGATCAAGAGAGGAAACCCATTGAGTTTTATCAATAAGAGCAACAAGTTGAGAGTCATAACCCTTATGTTTCACCTCAAAGGCGAGTAGCTAATATTTGATATCAAAAATTTGATTTCTAAGCTCACATAATGTAGATGTGTTCTCATTAATAACTCCAAACAAGTTATCCATCTACAAAGAGAAAGAAGCACTAAACAAATGTAGCTCAAGATTAATAGGATAAATTGTGACAACATGCGTGGTGAGGCAATAAAGCTTCCATAAGAACAATAAAAAATCTAGTTGGTGGCAAGACTCAAAGACAATATTGTGGGAAATAGAAAGGCCAAGAAGAGCATGTTTCTACTTGACCACTTACAAAGGAAGATAATAGGAAATAATGAAGATAAGAGAAACCAAAGGTGGTGGGCATTGCAACACAACCAAAGCACATGCTTAATTGTTTCATGTTTGTGATAAAAAGGACAAGGGTTGGCAACACTGGGAAGAAAATGAAGGCATCAACTGATAGGAAGCTTAAAGAGTAATTTCCAATCTAAGAGTTGGGTTTGAGCAACATCCTTGGATGAGTAGAGATGAGACTTGAGAGCATGTTGGGTGGCAACTGAAAGGTAGCAATTACATTTTACATTGAGGTAACCAACCACATGAAAGGTAGGGAAGAGAGTGCAATATAGTTTTAATAAAAGAGGATAAAAAGGGAGTACTAGAAATCTAACATCAATCCTTGAGGAAATTACAAGGAATGGGGTAGACACCTTAATAACAAAGGAGGGGGGAAGTAAATCTTGAATTTTATAGAGGATCCATTGATCATCGTTTGTATGATAAAATAGACACTGGAGTAAAGGTTGATCTATCCAAGTGAAGGAAGGGAAGTCTTGTGATGTTGTCAAAAGTGACATGCACTTACTATAAGATTTAGTTATAGAATTATCCACCCAATAACATTGAGGGGCTTTTATATTAAAACAAAAGAGACCCAAAATGAGAGAATAATACTATATTCTATCAAAGGATGCAAATGATATAAGATTTTATATTCTAGATTCAATTAGATTGCTCAAATAAGAGTAAGAGGTGGATATTTATAGGATACACCACCAAGAGATTTGAATGTGCAACTAATATGGGATAAAGGAGATGGAGTCACATAAGTGGGGTAAGTGCAAGATGCTAGGTCCACTTTTTGACCAAAAAGTGGAAGTATTTTTTTGAAATTCAAAGTTTGTCATAGTTGGACTAAAAATTTGAAGCACTTACACAGAGAATCTTTAAAAAGTCCATTAATATGAAATGCAAGATTTTGAGTCTAGTTTTCAAATATTTAATTTATTCTAATACTCAAAAGATACAAATTAATTTTGTATAGGCTTGTATAAAATCCACTTTTTAAAAGTCAAGGTGATCCCACAATAGTGGTTTACACTTTTTGGCCTAACTGGACACTGATATTTTTTTTTTAACACAATCTCCACATTCGGGAACCTATAGCGATTGAACCGTAAGGAATTTGAAGATGATGTAAACTAGAGTCTTGTCATATTTTTTCTGTAGATTCTAAAAATATTTTTTTCAATTTTTTTGGAATCAGATTGCACTTTTTCCATCTCCCACAAAATTTGGTTTTTTCAAAACAGCATTTTTAAAAAGTGACGACAATCGTATAACGCATAACTTTTTTTCCATATAAAGGATAAAATTCCACTCTTTCAAATTTAGATTTCTAACTCCGATATCTAGTGCTTCCAATTGGTTAGATAGTTTTTATTGAATATTTTTCTTTAATCAAGTTTCAAGTCAATCAAATGACAATTCAAACATAATAACCTTATAACGCATAACTTTACTGTATGTATCAAAATTCTTTTTTTTTTTTTCGTTGGATCAAGGACTCCAATATCTGGTGCACTCATATTTTTAAATTTTTTTTTTTGATAATCTTCTATTTTTCCACTTGTGCAGAATAGAGAGTTTTGTTTTCAGTGAAAAACCTATATTTAATAAAACTTAAAAAATAGATAGATAATATAATCAAAACATACTAAAATTATATTCGTTGGATAGCTCGTTTTGAGGGGAACCCAATACTAGTTGGGTTTTTGAGATCTTCTCCATTTTCATTCTGAAATTGAGCTTCGAAACGCAAAATTTTCAACAATTCTGGTGCCTTAGGAAGCAAGGGTGAAAAAAGAGGGGTTCGACCGAATATGTGTTCGGTCGAACATCTTCGGGAACTAGGTTCGGTCGAACCACCATAACATGCAATTAAAAAAACTTTATTAAATGGGTTCGACCGAACATTCCAAGAATGTTCGGTCGAACACCCTAATTTTAATATTAATATACATATGTTTTTAAATGAGAACTTAAATTTGATGGCCATATGACCGTATTTAAAGATTTTTGCTATAAAATACAATCAAAATTTTAAGAAGATTGTAAAAGGAGATATTTTGGATAAACTGTGAAAATTTATATAGAATTATAATTATATATATGTTTGATTTATATATAATTTTACATACACTAAGGTATATCATAATGTTTTAAGGGCACGCTTCAATAGATAACCGTAACTAAAAAATTTGTTGACAGGTAAATTCAACCATCAAATTTAATCCTTTAGAAAGAGAGGGGTGTGAGTGGGAGAGAGATAAAGGGCAGGGGGTCCTAGGGTTTAAGGGTTAAGGGCAGAGGAGCTCGAGAGGGAGGATGGGTAGGAGGGATAGACTTTTTAGAGAGAGGGGGGGAGTGGGAGAGAGATAAAGCATAGGGGGTGTACAAGGATTAAGGGTAGAGGGGAGAGGGGGAGAGGGCGTAGGAGGGAGAGACTTGAGAGAGAGGGGGGGAAGTGGGAGAGAGATTAAGGG
>VDFB02368980.1:0-22150 GCA_007258455.2 Sequoia sempervirens | reverse complement strand
TGTTGTACAAAGATCTGTTGCTTCTGCATGAGAAGAAAGGAAAAGATTATGTAGTGTTGGATGATACTCCAAACAATGATGGTTCAGTGGTTCCTCATGCTGGGCAACAACAACAGCAACAAATACCACAAACTCCTGTTAGACGATCTTCAAGGTTAAGTAGACCTCCAGAAAGATTCTCTCCCTCTTTGTATACTATTCTGTTAACTGATGCTGGTGAACCAGAATATTATGATGAAGCTATGCAGGTGGATACCAAGGTTCAGGGGGAGCATGGAATGAAAGAAGAAATGGACTCCTTGCTGGAAAATCAGACTTGGGATTTATGCAAGTTGCCTGCAGGTAAAAAGGCTTTACCAAACAAATGGATTTATAGGCTGAAAGAGGAGGATGGAGGTAAGAAAATATTTAAAGCCAGATTAGTTGTAAAGGGATTTGCACAGAAAAAGGGTATTGACTTTGATGAGATTTTTTCTCCTGTTGTTAAAATGACTTCTATTCGTATTGTTTTAAGTATTGTGGCTGCTGAAGATTTGCATTTAGAACAACTTGATGTTAAAACAACCTTTCTCCATGGTGATTTGGAAGAGGAAATATATATGGAACAGCCACAAGGATTTGAGGTCAAAGGTAAGGAGAAACTAGTGTGCAAATTGAATAAAAGTTTATATGGCTTGAAGCAAGCACCTCGGCAATGGTATTTGAAATTTGACAGTTTTATGGCTGAGCAAGGCTACAAAGGTGTAATTCTGACCATTGTGTTTATTTTAAGAGGTTGGATAATGACAGCTACATTATTTTGTGTTTATATGTTGATGACATGCTTGTAGCTGGGTCTAACATGGATCACATCAGTGAGCTAAAACAACAGTTAGCAAGGTCTTTGCTATGAAGGATTTGGGGCAGCAAAACAAATCCTTGGTATGAAAATTTGTAGAGATAGGAAAAACAGAAATTTGTTTTTATCTCAGGCTAATTATGTTGAAAAGGTGTTGCAGAGATTTCATATGGAGAATGCAAAAGCTGTCAGCACACCTTTGCCTAGTCATATCAAATTGACTAAGGATATGTGTCCAAAGACACAAGAGGAGGAAGAAAAAATGTCCAAGGTACCATATGCTTCAGCTGTAGGTAGTTTAATGTATGCCATGGTATGCACTAGACCAGATATTGCACATGATGTAGGAGTTGTTAGCAGGTATTTGAGTCATCCTGGAGTTGAGCATTGGAATGCGGTAAAATGGATTCTCAGGTACTTGAGAGGTACATCCAGTAAATGCTTATGTTTTGGGGGCTCTAACACTGATTTAAAGGGCTATGTTGACTCATATTTAGCAGGGGATATAGATACCAGGCGGAGTACCACAGGTTATGTATTTACAGTTGGTGGCGGTCAGTGTTGGAGGATGGACAGGTCAAGCTGGACAAGATACACACAAATGTCAATCCAGCAGATATGTTTACGAAGGCGGTAACAAGGGAGAAGCTGAGTTCCTCTTCAGCTTCAGTTGGTCTTCAAGGTTGAATTCAAATATAACAGAGCAGCAGGGTCCAAGGTACTTATTTCCAGTGGGAGCTGTAATTGCAGCAGTGTCGTCCAGGATCAGTCTCCAAGTGGGAGATTGTGGTGGTGTGGAGCCTGATCAGTCTCCAAGTGGGAGATTGTTGGTATGTGGCGACTGATCATGCTATATTGTATAGCCCATGGTATACTGTACACCCGAGCCCCCCATCCTAGAAAAAGAAAAATCTGATTTTGTAGAACCCAAAAATCTGGAAGCTTCTAAGCTTGGTAAAAAGGGGTTCGGATGGGTATTACTGTATGATGAAAAACGCGATTATTCGCAAGATTGTAAGAGGTTTTTCACTGGATAATAAAAGTGTTGGATGGCTGTGGTTTGGTGGATGTAGCCCAGAATTGGGTGAACCACGTTAAATCTCTATGTTATAATTTATTCTGTGAATGTTTTAGTTTCTCTGTTAAATCTGTATTTAATTGTTAGATCTGCCATCTCTAACCCTAACAGAGTCATTTTGTTGCAAAAGTTGCAAAACATGTAAAATTGCAAAAGTGCAAAATGTGAACAAAAGCAAGAATATGAAGGGTCAATTGGTTGTAAAAGGTAGTTAATTAGTTGGAAATGAAGGGGCAGTAATTATTTATATTATAAGCATCTATTTAAGTCTTGGAGAGGCTAACCAAAGGGAGGCAATGTAAATTGGAATCAATTTTGTCAATTTCAATACCTTGTTTTGAAGTTTTAACAGTTTTCTCTATGTTTCCAGGCCTTGTTCGGCCTAGTACAGCCTGAAAGCTTTGTGAAATTAGTTTTATTGTGTACGTTATTGAATAATCTTTCCATTGGTTCAAGTCTCACTCATTTTCATTGAGTAATAAGAAAGTTATGATGATTTTTGTGTAGGCAGACAGTTCAGAAAACATTTTTCAGAAATTGTAGTTCAGAAAACATGTTAGTACAGACAAGTACGGAATGGTACAGACCTAAAACTTGGATATATTGAAATATATTGATGTGGTGGAAAAACTTTATTTTTATCAGTAATTTTTATAATGCCATTTAAGGGGTCAAACAAGTCATTTCCTAAAAACTGTTCTGAACATAGGGTTTTTGGGGTTGCATACAAAAAATTGTGATTTCTTCTAATCTGTATAGTGGAAACTTCTAAAAATTTGTGAAAAGATTCATTTTTAGGTTTTCTTACTATATCCAAGGTTTCAGAGAATTTAAATAAGGTTTGCTATGTTTTTGGTGATGTCTTAGGCTGCCGTAGTTGTTAAAATTGCATGTTTTGGGTGAATTTGAGAGGTTCAAGGATGGAAAAGTGTGAAATCTTTTGGGGAAGCAATTTTTGATGATTGTTTGAGTTTGTGAAGACATATTACAATATTATTGAAGGTGTTACAAGTTGGTATGAGGTTTATAAAACATACTTTCAACAAACCCTCATTGAATGGAGCTTTGTTCAAGCCTTGAGTATGGGTTTTTTTATTTGTTGCTTTAATAGATGATTTTTCTTGAGAAAGATGATTGAGTTGATAGTTTTATGAGTTTGTTAAATGCTGCCTCTAGTTATTTGTAGTTTTGGAGTTGATTTGAGGGTACATGCTTTGTTGTATTGGCCTCTTGGGACCCTTATTTCTCAAGAATGAGTAGTTGAAATTTCCTCAAAGAAAAAGTATTCTATTTCATGAACTAGGTTGGATGTTGAGAACCTTTGTCTCTACATCAAATTGGTATCAGAGCTAGTTGATCTGGGTTGTTGAGTTATTGTTATTGAGTTTGGTTGCAAGTGCTTGGTCCATCTAATTGCAAAGAGGAAAGTTTCTGAGTTGTGTGTTGGCAGACGAGGAAAGGTATGTGGTCACCATCCTCCAATGGAGATTAAGTTGGGTAGAAGGTGCAGAGGAAAAGATAGAGAGGCATCTTCCAGGATTTGTTGTTGGCTAGATGGATGGTTTGTTGAGTTAGTGTTTGAGTTTGTATTTGCAGGTTAAAGAGAGATGCATAGTTTTCTGAAGAAGCACTTGAGTTTGCAGCCTTAAGAGTACTCCACTGATGGGAGTAGATGAGAAGTTGAACAAATGATTGGTTAGAGAAGACAAAGAACAATGAATTTTTATTTTTATTTTGCAGGTACAGGCATGTTTCCAAGGGACTTGGAAAGTTTTGCTGGTTGGTTGTATGGTGCAGGAGCACCTTGCTCACAAATTCCTTCAAAAGTCTACATTTAAAAAAATGAATCTTTGAATGTAAAATGTATGTAAAATCATTGTAAAAAAGTCTTGGGTGGTTATATTCTAATATATTTAAAGTCACTAAGGGGTTGGTTGATTCATTTTGTTGCAAAAGTTGCAAAACATGTAAAATTGCAAAAGTGCAAAATGTGAACAAAAGCAAGAATATGAAGGGTCAATTGGTTGTAAAGGGTAGTTAATTAGTTGGAAATTAAGGGGCAGTAATTATTTATATTATAATCATCTATTTAACCCTTGGAGAGGCTAACTAAAGGGAGGAAATGTAAATTGGAATCAATTTTGTCAATTTCAATACCTTGTTTTGAAGTTTTAACAGTTTTCTCTCTATTTCCAGGCTTTGTACGGCCTAGTACGGCCTAAAAAATTTTTGAAAGTAGTTTTATTGTGTATAATATTGAATAATCTTTCCATTGTTTCAAGTCTCACTCATTTTCATTGAGTAATAAGAAAGTTATGATGATTTTTGTGTAGGCAGATAGTTCAGAAAACGTTTTTCAGAAATTGCAGTTTAGAAAACATGTTAGTATGGCCAAGTACGGAATAGTACGGACCTAAAAATTGGATATATTGAAAGATATTGATGTGGTGGACAAAATTTATTTTTACCAGTAATTTTTATAATGCCATTTAAGGGGTCAAACAAGTCATTTCCTAAAAACTGTTCTGAACATAGGGTTTTTGGGGTTGCATACAAAAAATTGTGATTTCTTCTAATCTGTATAGTGGAAACTTCTAAAAATTTGTGAAAAGATTCATTTTGAGTTTTTATTAGTATATACAAGGTTTCAGAGAATTTGAATAAGGTTTGCTATGTTTTTGGTGATGCCCTAGGCTGCCCTAGTTGTTAAAATTGCATGTTTTGGGTGAATTTGAGAGGTTCAAGGATGGAAAAGTGTGAAATCTTTTGGGGAAACAATTTTTGATGATTTTTTGAGTTTGTGAAGACATATTACAATATTATTGAAGGTGTTACAAGTTGGTATGAGGTTTATAAAACATACTTTCTACAAACCCTCATTGAATGGAGCTTTGTTCAAGCCTTGAGTATGGGTTTTTTTATTTGATGCTTTAATAGATGATTTTTCTTAAGAAAGATGATTGAGTTGATAGTTTTATGAGTTGATTCAATGCTGCCTCTAGTTATTTGTAGTTTTGGAGTTTATTTGAGGGTACATGCTTTGTTATATTGGCCTCTTTAGAGCCTTATTTCTCAAGAATGAGTAGTTGAAATTTCCTCAAAGAAAAAGTATTCTATTTCATGAACTAAGTTGGATGTTGAGAACCTTTGTCTCTACATCAATATGGCAATGTGCCAAAGGTCTTACAACATTTCAAACCTTAACTATTTCTTATAACTGATAAGATAGACACATAATGCCAGAGATCCTTCATTATTGGGAAGATAATGACCAACAAAGGCTAGAGAAAGAAAAATGAATTATTTCAAACCTCCCCATGGGAAGCACCCATTAAGGTCCATTTAGACATCAGAAAACTCTAAAGATTGACAAAAATATTTAGAAATTTACAGAATCCTTCCTCCTTTACAATATAATATAGAAAAAGGCATACCCTCTATAGAAAATGGAAGACTATAATGGACATGATCCAATTTATGAAAGATAGCATTAAACATAGAATCTAACAACATGTAAATTAACTTTATCTAAACTATCAATTCAAAAAATTTAACACAATGTTTTCAATATGAATGAAATATGAAAAATAAATTTGACAAAGGCCATAACATGCACAATCTCAAATATTTCTCCCAAATAGATCAAAATTTTACAGTATATTAACTGAACACAAATGTTGAATGCCAATTTGATGATAGTCCAAATTAAATTCAACATGCCAAAGAGAATAAATAGTATTTTGTAAAGACCCTCCTATTCTTGAGAAAATAGTATGCCCTAAAATAATACCTATATTCTTCAAAAATATTCTCAAAGAAAACTTTAGAACTCTTTAACTCACTGCTACCAACCCCTATTTATAGCCAGAAGAAGAGAACACCGCCACAAACAATCCAAAAGAAGAATCTGCCAAATGCTTGAACTTGATAGCTCGCAATCTAATCCTAAATCTTTATTAGATCATAGCAATCTTCACTCATTAAGTCTCAACTAGTTCATTAATGGTTTAATATTTTTTAGTGAAGATAGCCACCAGAAAATAATCAATTTAATATAGCCTGGAAAAATCTAATTGATCATCTATGGAGATTAATGACATCGATTTAAAGGTTATGTCCTAAAAGTATGACATCTGTTGCACCCCCCAAAAAAACTTCGCCACAAAAGATCATTCTCTAGAAGGTATAGACTACCTGACAAAAATAGATTGTGTCAAGCAAGTGGGTGATTTTAGACTTTGTGAGAGCAGTTTTGAAGGAAATCCTTGCCAGGCTAACACGTGTCCTAGTTCATTCATGAAAAGGAAACAATATCTAGAAACCCATACAACCACCACATGGTGCATTGCATGCCTTTATGTGAAAGAAATCTTCATCCTTTAGGTGTAGATTCCTCTCGAAGTAGAAAGGAATTAAGGGCTAGAAACCAAAAAATGTTGAAAGGAAAAAAATTCTTTACAGTTATGGCAACTCATAGGGGGCCTTCACTTGTGGAGGCACGATCCTAGATCTCTAGTAATTCCTAGAGTTGAGGAAGGCAGCATGTTGGATCTCCCTGTGGACATGAAAATTGTACTCCCTTAGAGATATTACAATCGATGGTCTAATTTGGTCCTATTTTAGACACCCTTGCATTAATCACCCTTTAAAAAACATTTATAGGTCTTAAGACTCATTATTTTGGACTTTAAGGCCTATTCCACTTACAAATCATACAAATCATGACAAAAAACATTCAAATCATTCAAATTCTAGAAAACTGCCTCAAAAACCCCCAGTGGGACTAAGTTGCCCAAGGTGGCGACTTAGTCCCTTTGTGGGGATTTTTCAATTTTGAGGAAGAAAATGACTGACTTAATTCAAATTTATGATGGATGTCAGCCTGTGATGACAAAATAATGAATCATTACATTTGAATTCCTATAAATATATATTTTTAGGCCATTTTTCACAACATTAAGTCATTTTCCACAGTCAAATTCAAGAGTCAAGTACTGAATATCTTTCACAAGAAGATTCATTAGTCTATCTATAACAAAGTTGAAGCTTTAGGGTAGCAAGTTAACCTTTTTGTAGGTCTTAAAGTTCACTTTTTATTGAATATATCACATTGCAAAGGATTGATCATGGATTCCTATGGAGAATCATGGAGAAATCTAGGCTGAGGAGATGCAACTAGCCATCAAATCAATCCTAAGGACTTGTTGTCAAAGTGATTCCATCTTCCATTTTTTTGTCTATTTTTAGCCTGAGGAATGTTTGCATGTTATTAAGATTCATTTCTAATGTGATTTAGGGTCTCTCCAAATGAGTTTTTCATCTTTCTAGTTCCATTTATGCATCTTATTCTTGCATGTTAGAATAGGGTTGCATACTACTTTAGATTTCCTAGTCTTGGAAACACTTAAGGATAGGGTTTTATGCAGATTTCATTATCTCTTTCAAGGTTCAAATACCAACTAGGGGTTTGACCAAGGAAAACCCCCCATTAGAAACCAAAGTATATTTTGTTTTATAGGTATTTTCACATATTCAGATCCAGGTTTTCGTCAGAAAACTAGGCTTCCATCTCCACTTTCATGTTTTCAGAAAAGCCAAAGTCGGCTAAGTTGCCAATAGTGGTGACTTAGTCCCACTACACTTGTTTGTCAGAGTTTTATGTAGATCTGGATATCCATTTGGCTGAAACGGGTTTCAAAGCAATTTCCCAGATTTGGGACTAAGTTGCCCAACTTGGCGTAATTGTCCCAGTTGGCCACAAAATCAAATTTTCTAGAATTTCAGGGACACTTCCAGTCCTCATTCTATCCTTCATCAGTTTCTAAGTGCACAATTTTTGTTTAGCATCTTTATCTTGTTCTTTATTGCATTTAATCTATCATTTTGCATATCAAAATGTGTTTTCAAACATCTTGCATTTCTTAGGTTTTACATTAATAATTCATTTTCTCTATCAGTTTATTGCATTTATGCATTGCATTTAGGCATAATTCATCCATAATTGCATTAGTTTTGAGTGGGGACATTGTCCATTTTTTCCTACTTCTCTCCTTTTAGGTGAGAAACCCTAGAAGTGCAAGAGAATCATGGGTGTTGTTGGGACTGTAAAAATCTAATGTTTTACATATGTTTTCACTCATAAATTTCTAGATCTGGTCATACCGTATGCATTTTTCACCCATTTTTTCCATATTGTCCCATTGAATCTGTTGGGTCATGCATATTTTATATTTTGGTTCATATCGACATAGGTCTCCCATTGTCTCCCCGACCCACTGTGTTTTTCTACTAATATCTTCTATTTCAGGTGTTTCGGTGTGACAACATTTGGGTCTCTCTGATTTTTTTTTCTACTCGCAAACGTCTGTTGCCTATCAGCAAGACGTTTATGTTGTTTCAGCGACCTTGGTGGCTTCTATCGGCATTTGTCTTGGCGGTCGAGCTAGCATCTTGTCGAATTCTGGATGTCTCAACGACAGGTGCACTATGGGTCCCTTCGGCATATGTTAAAGGTTTTGGCATTATGTCTCAGTGAAGTTTTCTTATCTTGCCGAACGGTGGTGGAAAGATATAACATATCGGTGTAGGTCTAATCCTCGGTGGAAGCTCTCAGTGATTTCGTCTTGTCTTGACGACCGGGGAAATTGAATACAATATCGGCATGAATTAATGTTTTCGAGGGGATGTCATGGCGATATCCATTTGTCTCACCGATAGAATACAATGGGTTTCCCTCATGTGGCTTTCAGTATATGGTTAAGCCTTTCGGCCTTTGGTCTTAGCGAAGTGAGTTTGTCTCACCAACGGTGCAAAGGTTTCCTACCAAATGACTTTCGGCTGGAGTCCTCTTATGACCTGGCGAAGATAATTTTAGCAAGGGATGCTTCGATATGAGTTGGGGTGATCACCGTAAGGTCTCGACGAGTAACCTTCGGTCTCACCGATGGAATGCAATGAAGGATTTTATTGGTAGAAGTATGAACTTTTCTCGGTGACTCAGAGTGCACGGGGCCTTGTAGTATAACAAAGTGAAGTCTATGTGAGGTCTCCCCGACATATGGAGGCTACAGCGACATGTATGTGTGGTGTGGGCTTGTCGGTGAGAAAATCTTGAAGTCACAGTGACATTCAGAATGTATGAAGATCTTCGATGAAGCAATGCCTAGTCTATGAGATGTCTTTCCAAAACCATGTGGTCACAATGATGATGATTAAAATGAAATGTGCACGTCAGTGTGAGATTCTCTAATGTCTCAGCAACAGGTTTAACCACGGGATCATCAGGGCAATGTAATTGAAGTTTGTATGACGTCTCCCTGAGAGCGACAGGTCACAGCGAATGCGAGAGCGAAATACAAGTGCACGGGATGAAAACGAATGAATTTCCTTCAGCAGGATGATGTACTGTGTCTTGCTGACTATACACTGGTGAAATACAAATTTTCAAAATGCAAGGCTGACATGTTTCTGCTTGGATAACCGTTAATTTCCAGCTCGATTGGAGCCCGATTTTTGTGCTAGGCCGCCATGTTCTCAATTTGCTATTTTCTTCAAATGCTTGTGTATAAATAAGCATTCTTGCAATTGTAATAAGGGGGGGGCTATTAGTTATTTGATATATTGTAGACATTTTCTGATGGATACAGTAATATAGATTCATCAAATCAAAGACTAAGTTGCATGTTTTCAAAGTGGAGGTATTTTTGAAAGTCAATTGATGTTGCTGCACATTGTTGATCTCAATTATCTGTTGAATTTGATGAAAATATGGCTAAGCTGTCTCCAAGATGGACTCTTTCTGGTTGTTTAAATTGATATGACAAGTTTGTATTCGATTTATCAGTGCACATTTGTTGTACTTGTGTGATTGATTGATTGGTTCTTTCAAGTAAAGACTAAATCCTTTTAGTTAATCACAGTAATCAGAGAGATTCAATTGGATTATTCAAGTAGAGCTTAGTAGTCACAGTTTTGCGTGTTTATACAAGTTGTAAACATAATATATACTAGATAATTTGAGTTTTCTCTAGAAAGTGTTGCTCATTTGACTTCATTTGACTCTGCATACCCAATGAGGCACTGGGCTCTGCATTTTATCATTTTTGAATTCATTCATTCTCTTTACATCTTTTAAAATTGAGTATTTTAGAATGTAGACCAGAGTATTGTTACAATTTTCAAGTTAAATTATAATTGTTCACTCCCATCTGCCATTGTGAACAAGTTTCTATAAGAAGATTGATTACAAGTTAAATCTACATTATTCAGAGAGGTACACCCACCCAGGTTTTGCAGCACCTAAAGAGTAGAAGGGAGAATTCTTCCAACCTTGTCTGTTACGTTGGTATCAAGAGATTGGTAGCCTCTTGAGGTATCTCGCCTGCATTTTTCAGAGATAACAAATTGGCGACTCTGCTGGGGAACAATCAAAATCAAGGCCTTAATCATAGAGTCAAAAATCTTTCACAGACTTCGCTGGGAATAAAAAGTATCAAACCTTTTCTCATTTTCTGATAAAAGTGAGTGGTGACTCTGAAATAAATTTTGCAGCTATTCATCATGAATGGAAGAAGATCCCAGTGCAGGGGAGGTCATACTAGAGCTCCTGCTGGTAGCAGTAAATGGGTACACAAGGATGACATAGCTGATAAAAAAATAAAATAAATGAGGACATGTGCATAACAAACAAAGGTAAAGCACTAAGATCGCATTGTGAAACAGGTAATTGCTATGATACATGGAGAGATGATTCAAGTGCAGAACTTTGTACTCCCAAAGATCAAAGAAATCCTTTTTATGATTTGCAGAAACATGTTGAGTTTGAAGCTATGAAACGAGTTGAGTTTGAAGTTGAACAAGAGGCAGAGGGAAACCATGAGCTTTTAGTTTCTGATGAAGTAAAAGCACATAGTTAGAGGCTAAATTGCTGATCAGACGGGTGGCCCAAAGTATGTCCCGCCTCACAAGTAGGGTGATCATGGTGCAGGGCCCTCCAATCAACAAAATGCTCCTCACAATTAGATAGGGAATCACCGCAAGCAGCCAAATCATCCACATCATATTCCTGCGCAGCATACAAGTATGTATCCACCTCTTAGTCAGCATTATATCCCACTTCATAATGCATAGTATAATAATCACATGCCTCAGTATCAGCATCCGCCTATGCCTCCCCCTCACCAGCATGCAACCATGATCAGACAGTTTGATTTAACTGGTGGGTAAAAGCACAAAGTTGTGTTAGACTTTCAGCCAACTTATCAGCACAACTAAATTTAAGTATTTCTAACTCAAAATCAATTTTGGTTAAACATATGATCTAGTAAGATTCATTCTAGCTAATTTATATGCTTCCACAACTTTTTCAACTAAAATTGTTGGCTAAAAATGTATGGAGCATCACTTTGAGTCCAATTTACCAAAAAAATTAAATTATTTGAAAAACTTGAAGTTTCAATAAATCTTGCTAATGTAAACAACATTTAAAAAAAATATAAAAATACCCTTTTGTAGATCCATAAGTGTAGTTTTCAAAAGTATATTTATTTTAATAGTTTAATTATTTTTTATATTTTATATTTTATTTTTACTTAAAGTAGGTTTTCAACACAAAATATGAGGTTGATTACTATGCCAAGGAAAAATACTAAAACTTATTAAAAAAAATTGAAAAAAATATGATGCACTAGATAAAAGAATCTATTTTAAGATGGTATAACTTTTTTTCCATTTTAGATAAATATTTAATATGAAAGTTGACGTCTGATGAAAATAATTGTTTTTTTTATTCGCACACATTTTAATATTTATTTACAAATATATTTTTATCAAAATTGGAAAAAAATATATCTATGCACAAAAATTTCAAGTTTTAAATACACAAAAAATTTGAAAGAAAAAAAATAAAATTTACTATAAAAAGTTTGACGTCCCATGCAACTTCATTTTTCAGCATTTTATCAGCAACTAAATTATAGTTTTAATTTATTAAAAACTAGTTTAAAATAAATTTTTTATATTTAAAAAAAAAATACAAACATAAAATATACTAAAAAATACATATTTACTAGTTTACATCATTTCAAAATTCAAAACATATATGCCACTTTTTAGTGATTCAAATTTAAAAATTGGATCAGCGTTGGCCATTTCCTTTATAAAGTGTGACACAACTTTGTGCTTTTACCCTGGTTTTCAGTTGTATCCTTACCCTATGGATGGTAGTTGGAGGAATATGATGCCCAAATTTACAGGGAGTAATGCAATCATAGTTGAAGAACATTTAAGGATTTTTAATATTTACGTCCAAGACATAGATATGCCTTATGAAGATTTACACATGAAGCTATTCATGATGTCACTTCTTGAAGATGTTAGGGATTGGTTCAACAGCTTGCCAGTATTCTCAATTAATTCTCTCCAAGCATTTCAAGACAAACTCTTAGAGCAATATGGAAATCAAAATGCTCTAGATGCAGCTCTTCATGAATTAATGAGAATTCAGAAAAATCAGAATGGTTCAATTTATGATTTCAACCGAAAATTCATCAAGTTGCATTCTAAAGTACCTCTTGGATCAAGGTTGCCAGATTCTGTTGCACTGAGTGTTTATTTAAATGCATTTCATCCTAAGATAGGGTATGAACTAAGAAGTAAATCCCTAAGAGATCTAGCTGAAGCACAAAAGATCGCTTTGACAATTGAAAATAATAGGAAGGCTGTTGGTATAACTAATAAGAGGGACAACCTGAGGCCTCCTCAACAAAACAATAATTATCAGTATAGATAAGAGAATACATACAGAAATGAAAGGCCAATGCTGCATGATATGCCTTACAATACAGACTGGAAAGATGGGAAACCTGTTTCAGCTAGGCCCATAAATAAAGAAACTCTAGAGCCATTGAGCAAGAAAGGGACTTACATGGTGAGTAATAATTACTTTTGTGAAGTTTGTAATCAGCCACATTCTCCAGACTATTGTGTTGTACCTCAAAGGATGCATGAAGAGGGAATGTTGATGGAGAATGATGGAGAAGATCACAAGGTGTATTTGACTTCAAATGTTTTTCACCATGTTGAGGAAAGAAATTCATCTTCAGAAGATGAAGGTTATGAATATGATGTTTCAAATTAGAAATATAATGTCCATATGGCTGAATAGTAGATCTTTTATGATTCTGATGAAGATTACACATAGCCACATTCTGTTGAGGCACATGTTCAGTGTAGTGTTAGAAGACTCATTAAAGATGAAATAGAGAGAATAATTGTTGCTGTAGTAGAGAAAGCCAAAAGTCAATACTGGTTGAGAAACAGAAAAGTAAATGAGCTAGATGGAGTTCCTGGGGGAATTTTTATAAAAGATCAAAAGGAAACACAGGAAACTGTAAAGAAACTAGAAAGCAAGTAGCATGATAAAATTGAATAGAAGCTAGTCCAAAAGGAGGAAGTGAAGGAATTAAATAAAGATGTATAGATGCCTGGCCAGCTTAATAAAAATGAAAAAGAAGAAAACAAAGGAGATGTGCCAGAGTTGAAGAAGACTGTTAAGATAGAGAGCTCCTCTTTTGACTTCACACAACCATTATCTCAGGTAAATATGTATGTACCATTACTTGAATTGATGAAAATTAAAGAATACAGAGATAATGCTATTCAATTGATTACAAATCAGAATGAAAAAACATATGAATTCTGAAGAAGTCAACAGGCAGGAAAGGATAAATAATTCAGAAGTCTATTTAGGTGATGTTTTAACAACCTCACCACAAGTGGAGCCTTTCTTCACCACATTGCTTATAAATAATAAATTGTTGAGGAACTAGATAATAGATTTTGGTGCTGCTATAAACATCATGCCAATCGGGGTAATGAAGCAGCTGGGCATGTGGGTTGATACATGTGAAGGGAAGTGCTATGCAATGGATAATAGACCAGTACCTGTGGTGGGAATTATGAGAGGCATTGAAGTCAAATTGGCTACTTATCCACAGGTGGCTTATAATATAGATATCACAATGATTGATACTCCTCTGCAGTTTGGTATGCTTTTGTCAAGACAATGGACAACAACATTTGGAGGAAATGTCCACTTTAATTTGTCTTATGCTACTATTCTAGTGAATGGTCAGGATGCCAAGTTGTATAGGGAGCCAAGAATGAACCAGTTTGTTGAATGTGTGCCACAAGATCAAATTAATTGTTTTTGTGATGTTGATCTTGGGAGTTTTAAGATTGAACCAGCTCAGCCAGAATTAACCAATAGTGACCCAATTGAAAAACATGTTGCACAGAGCTGCAATAAAGTATGGAAGATGTATTTTGATGGAGCATGCAGCCAAGAAGGTAATGGTGCTGGGATTGTTTTTGTTTCCCCTGAAGGTATTAATTTTAAATATTCATTCTTGTTGGCATTTGAATGTACAAACAATGTGGTAGAGTATGAAGCTTTATTGACAGGTTTGAACATAGCTGTGAAGCACAAGATTAAGTTGCTAATTATTTTTGGTGATTCTAAGTTGGTTGTTTCACAAATTAAATCCAAGTATGCAGCAAAGCATAAAAGATTACAGCAATACAGGAATGCTGCATGGGACACAATTGAATTTTTTGATGCCTTCTCAATTGAGTGGATTGACAGGTCGAAGAATATAATGGCTGATTTTTTAGCAAATGTGGCGCTGAAAAGAGATGATATCACATTAGCTGGGGTATCACAGATTGAATTCAAGACAAGGCCTGCTATTCCTGATAACATTTATAACTGGCAAGTTTTCAATGATGATAATGACCTTTTGAAATTCCTCAATTGTATAGATCAGTATGAGGCCCAGGAAATTGATTTCAATGCTTTTGTTGAAGAAGTAGATGGGAAGAAAACTGTGTTTGGAAAGAAAATTTTATAGCTCAAAACAAATAAACTGCCCAAGGTTCTAGTGGCATTGGAAAGGATGTATGATGGAGATGATAGATCTCTAATGAAACAAATGCTAGTTAGGAGAGAAGATATTGAAGAAGTCAACTTGGGGACCAAGATAACACCAAGAAAGGTATACATTGGAAAGAAGATCAGCCCTACGATTAAAAGAATGCTAATAGAGTTGCTGAGAAAGTACAAGCATGTTTTTTCTTTGTCTTATGAAGATCTGAAAGCATACATCAAAGATTTATTTCAGCATGAAATACCATTGAAACTGGACACCAAACCTTTCAGACAAAAGCAAAGATCCATAAATCCAATGCTAGAACCTAAAATGCAAGAGGAATTGATAAAGCTCAGGGATGGAGGAATTATCAAACCAATCAGACATTCAATGTAGGTTTCAAATCTAGTTCCTATCAAAAAGAAGAATGGTGATATCAGATTGTGTGTGGACTTCAGGAATTTAAACATGGCATCTCTCAAGGATAATTATCCTCTACCCAACATGGAAGCAATATTACATAAGGTGACAGGCTATGAGCTGTTGTCCATGATGGATGGTTTTTCTAGATACAATCAGGTTAAAGTCAAGGAATCTGAGCAATACAAGACAACATTCACAACTCCTTGGGGAACATATGTATACATAAGAATGCCATTTGGTCTCACTAATGCTGGAGCCACTTTTCAACGGGCTATGGATGTAGCATTTGCTGATTTGATTGATGCTATCATGGTGGTGTATCAAGATGACTTGACTGCTTATTTGAAGAAGGCTGGAGATCATGTGCAACATCTTGAAAAGGTATTTATTAAAGCTCTTAAATATGGTATTAGTTTAAATCCAAAGAAATGTCATTTTGCAGTCACAGAGGGTAAGCTCCTGGGGCACATTGTTTCAAAAGAGGGAATTAGAATAGATCCTAAGAGGGTTGAAGCTATTGATAAAATTCCTATTCCCAAAACTGTCAAGGAAATACAGTCATTCTTTGGAAAAATTAATTTTGTTAGGCAATTTGTTTCTAATTTTGCTGAGATCATTAAGCCCATATCTAAAATGTTGAAGAAAGGACAAAAAATGGACTAGACTGCTGAGGCTTTAGATGCTTTTATGTCTATCAAAAGGGCTATCAAAGAGGCTCCTGTTCTAAAATCTCCAGATTTTACAAATCCTTTTCAATTTTTTTCATTTTCCTTAATGCACACTATTGTTGTTGTTATGTTATAAAAGAATGGGGATGGTTATGAACAGCCTGTGTCTTTCTTTAGTAAGTCTTTACATGGGTCTAAGCTGAAATATGATATAATGGAAAAGCAGGCTTTTGCATTGGTAAAGGCCACAAAGGCATTTAGACCATATCTTGTTGGAGCAAGGGTAATTGCTTATGTTCCTCATGTTGTTGTCAAAGACATTTTAACACAATCTGAAGTTACAGGGAAAAGATGCAGATGGATCAATAGGATTCAAGAATTTGACATGGAAATACAGATTACTAAGCTGGTAAGAGGCCAAGGCTTGGCTAGGCTAATGACATAAACTAATATTGATGCAAATTAGATCTGCAATGTTGAGGAAGGGACTACAGTTGCAAGCATTGAACACACTCCTTGGTATACTGATGTTATGCATTATCTTAAATATATGAAGTGTCCAGATGGATTGAGTGATAGCCAGAGGAGAAATTTGAAGTTGCAGGCATCCAAATATGTTTTTATGGATGGCGATCTGTTTTGGAAAAATAAGGATGGCATATTGTTGTTATGTTTGGACGAGTCACAAGCCAAACATGTTTTGAAGGAAATGCATGAAGGAGTTTGTGGAGGTCATTATTCAGCAAAGACAAATGCACACAAGATTCTCAGGGCAGGGTATTTTTTGCCAAAGGTTTTTAATGACTCCTTTACACATGTGAAAAAATGTGAAGCTTGCCAAAAGTTTTCTGGAAGATTGAAATATCAGGGTGCTTTGCCACTTCAACCTTTGCAGGCTGATGCCCCTTTTCATCAATGGGGAGTTGATTTCATTGGAGAGATACAAGAGAAGTCAAGTGGAGAACATAGATGGATATTAGTTGCCAGTGATTATTTTACAAAATGGGTGGAGGCAATCCCAACCAAGTAGGCTACAAGTAAAGTTGTAACAAATTTCTTGATGGACAACATTATCACCAGATTTGGTACACCATTGAGGATAATCACAGATAATGGGATGTGCTTCAGGGCAGATGAATTCAAAAGCTTTTGTGATAGGTATGGCATTACTATTTCTTATGCAGCTCCTTATCATCCACAAGCCAATGGTCAGGCAGAGTCCAACAATAAGAGTCTTTTGAAGGTTATAAAGAGGATGCTGGGAAAAAATAAGAAGGCTTGGGATTTAAAGTTAAAACTGGCTGTGTGGGCTGATAGGGTCATTGTGAAAAAGGAAATTGGACAGTGTCCATTTGAATTAGCGTATGGAGCACAAGCCAGAATGCTTCTACAGAATTTGTTGCCAGTCTACAAGTTTGTCTTACTAGAAGATGTGGAAGTTCATGAGCCCATGGAAGACAGAATGGAGCAGCTTGCTAAACTGGATGAAGTAAGGAGAGAGGCCCAAAGTCAAAACATAAAGTTATAGGCACAGATGAAGTATATATTTGACAAGAAGGCAAAGAATATAAAATTTGAAGAAAATGATTTGGTGTTGATGTGGAATGCAAGGTGTCAGGAGAAAGGCAAGCATGGTAAATTTGAAGCTCTTTGGCTGGGACCTTTTGTTGTTGTTGGAAAGAAGGGTGAAGACTCATATTATCTACAGAACATGGCTGGTGAAGATCATGAATTTCATGTTCATGGGAAATTTTTAAAGCTTTTCTTCTCTTGAGCAACACAGAGGATTAAGGGTTGCCAGTGCATTGACAAATCTTGTGTATCCTCTTTCAAATTATTTTCCATGCGCAGTAGTCTAAGATTCTATCATTTTCCATTCACTTCCATCTTGCATTCTCTTTGCATTCACTTCCACTTTGCATTCATTTCCATTACCACTCTTTCCATTGTTGCTCACTGGTTTTTAATTTTGTGTCTAGTCTGCTCACCCAAGATTTTGGATCCTTGCAATGATCTCACTATCATTCATCCCCAGACAGAGCCACTGTTGGGATTGTAAAAAACTAATGTTTTTACATATGTTTTCACTCATAAATTTCCAGATTTGGTCCTACTGTATGCATTTTTACCCATTTTTTCCATATTGTCCCATTGAATCCATTGGGTCATGCATATTTTACATTTTGGTTCATATCGGCATAGGTCTCCCATTGTCTCCCTGACCCACTGCATTTTTCTACTAATATCTTTTGTTTCAGGTGTTTCAGCGTGACGACATTTGGGTCTCTCTGATTTTCTTTTTTGCTGGAAAATGTATGTTGCCTATCGGCAAGATGTTTATGTTGTTTCAGCGACCTTGGTGGTTTCTATCGGCATTTGTCTTGGCGGTTGGGCTAGCATCTTGCCAAATTCTAGATGTCTTAGTGACAGGTGCACTGTGGGTCCCTTCGGCGTATGTTAAAGGTTTCGTCATTATGTCTCAGCGAAGTTTTCTTCTCTTGTCGAATGGTGGTGGAAAGATATAACATATTGGTGTAAGTATGATCCTCGGTGGAAGCTCTCAGCGATTTCGTCTTCTCTTGATGACCGGGGAAACAGAATACAGTATCAGCATGAATTAATGTTTTCAAGGGGATGTCATGGTGATATCCATTTTTCTCACTGATGGAATACAATGGGTTTCCCTCATGTGGCTTTTGGTATATGGTTAAGGCTTTTGACCTTTGGTCTTAGCGAAGTGAGTTTGTCTCACCGACGGTGCAAAGGTTTCCTACCAAATGACTTTTGGCCGAAGTCCTCTTATGACCTGGTGAAGATAATTTTAGCAAGGGATGCTCTGGTATGAGTTGGGGCGATCCCCGTAAGGTCTCGGCGACTCAAACTACACAGGGCCTTGCGGTATAACAAAGTAAAGTCTATGTGAGGTCTCCCTGACATATGGAGGCTACAACGACATGTATGTGTGGTGTGGGCTCATCAGCAAGAAAATCTTGAAGTCACAGTGACATTCAGAATGTATGAAGATCTTCGATGAAGCAGGGCCTAGTTTATGAGATCTCTTTCTGAAACCCTGTGGTCACAGTGATGATGATTAAAACAAAATGTGCATGTTGGTGTGAGATTCTCTAATGTCTCGGCGACAGGTTTAACCATGGGATCATAGACGCAACATAATTGAAGTTTGTATGACGTCTCCCCGAGAGTGATAGGTCACAGCGAATGCGAGAGTGAAATACAAGCGCACGGGATGAAAACAAATGAATTTCCTTTAGTAGGATGATGTGCTATGTCTTGCCGACTATACACTGGTAAAATATAGAATTTCAAAATGTAGGGCCGACATGTTTCTGCTTGGATAACTGTTAATTACCAGCTCGATTGGAGCCCAATTTTGTGCTAGGCTGACATGTTCTCAATTTGATATTTTCTTCAAATGCTTGTGTATAAATAAGCATTCTTGCAATTGTAATAAGGGGGGGCTATTAGTTATTCGATATACAATAGGAATTTTTTGATGGATACAGTAATATAGATTCATCAGATCAGAGACTAAGTTGCATGTTTTCAAAGTGGAGGTATTTATGAAAGTCAATTGATGTTGTTGCACATTGTTGGTCTCAATTATCTATTGAATTTGATGAAAGTATGGCTACGTTGTCTCCAAGATGGACTCTTTCTGGTTGTTTAAATTGATATGACAAGTTTGTATTCGATTTATCAGTGCAAATTTGTGGTACTTGTGTGATTGATTGATTGGTTCTTTCAAGTAAAGACTAAATCCTTTTAGTTAATCACAGTAATTAGAGAGATACAATTGGATTATTCAAGTAGAGCTTAGTAGTCACAGTTTTGCATGTTTATACAAGTTGTAAACAAAATATATACCAGATTATTTGAGTTTTCTCCAGAAAGTGTTGCTCATTTGACTTCATTTGACTCCGCATACCTAATAAGGCACTGGTCTTTACATTTTATCATTTTTGAATTCATTCATTCTCTTTACATCTTTTAAAATTGAGCATTTTAGAATCTAGACCAGAGTATTGTTACCATTTTCAACTTGAATTATAATTGTTCACTCCCATCTGCCATTGTGAACAAGTTGCTATAAGAAGATTGATTACAAGTTAAGTCTGCATTATTTAGAGAGGTACACCCACCCATGTTTTGCAGCACCTAAAGAGTAGAAGGTTGAATTCTTCCAACCTTGTATGTTACCCTGAAGCATATCAAGAGATTGGCAGCCTCTTGAGTCATCTCCCCTATGTTTTTGAGAGCTAACAGGTGCCAAAATCTTTGTCCACACTCCCAATCTATATCTATGGGTGGGATGAGGGTGCATAGAATCTCATATGCTCAATCCAGATCAAGGACTTCTTTAAAATAAATCCCTCCCCACCTTGATGAAATACCTTTGATGTGGTAGTATAGTTGAGAAAGGGGAAGGAATTCCCTCTCAATCTCCTTGACAATGGGGGATGGGCTTAGACCTAGGAGTGTTGTGGAGGTTTATATTTTGAGCCTAATTACATCCAAGGTCTGCTCAATTGTTAACACCCCTCCATATGATGAGAAAATGGTGAGTAATCTACATTCAAGTAGAATTTTAAACTCTTCCTTGATCTCATCGACCTTCTAATTCAACACTGCTTGGAAAGCCGATGTAAGGAACCTAGGTCTTCATTATGCAAAAAAGGGGGTCAACTGTTGGTTTTTTATTTGTTAAGTCATTTTTTTTGTAATAACATAATTTAATACCATTTCATGTATGTTTGAGTCAATTTTAGGTTGCTAGGTGGGTTTATGGTAGTTGTTTTGGAGATTCAACAATAATAAAACTCTATTTTTTATGTTTTCAAGGTTGTTTTTGCTGCTACACAGTGTGGTACATCCCTATATGGTCTATAAGTGATCATATTTTAATTGGAATTAATGATTCTATGAATTCTTTTTCTTTTTCACTTGGTTTCACCTGATTTCATCAAGTTTGGAGTAAGCTAGAGCACTTTTCTTGAAAACGGTTTGAAAACTTAGTTTAGGGTTGGTTTGAGGCAAGTAAGATGAATTTCTCTCCATTCCACCAATGAATTCACGTAAAAATTGTTGGAATGGATTTGGGTAGGTTGAATTTCATGTTCATAATGTTTCAGGAGTAGGGGATGAAGATTGGTGCAAATTTGGTGATGCCCTAGCTGATTTAACCTCAAGTTTTAAGCAAATATGTTGCATAGGAGTTAGGGTTTGTAGAAAAACTCTTATCTGATGGTTCAAATTACTTGTAAATTTTTTGGTAGACACCATGAAACATGTATAAGCCATTGGCATGAAGTTTTGAGGTTTTTGTTTTTAAAACCTTGTTTTTTCCCATTTAAACAAGCCTAATTAGGCCTAATTCAAAGCGTAGCAACATAAGTTTGACCTTTATGTTCTAAAACACCCCCACTTGAAAATTTGGTATGTTTTAAAATGCCATAAAAGGTACTCAAAATTTTGTTCATATTCTTGGTATGAGGTCTGGTTTGGCAATTATGTTGGGAAAATTAGTTGTGGAGTACTACCAGGGGAATAGGAAGATTGTGAGAGAAAACCACCCAATTAGGGTTCCAAGTTTGAAAAGTTTGATTGGTTGAGTTATTTTTGAGTTATTTTTTGATCATCCACCCTACTTTGCATAAAATTTGTATCAGAGCATAATTTTTGTCAATAAGAGGAAAAGGTTGAAGGGAAAAATAGAACAAGATGCCTCCAAAGGGTAACCCTATGGCTAGGGAAATGAATGAGATGAAAGAGAAGATTGCAAAAGATATTAAAATATTCAAGGAAATACAAGATATGGTGGTAGCAAGGCTTGAGGCTGTTGAAACTAGTCAGAGGAGAGGTATGGTCATGGGTGATGTGAGTGACCCTGAAGAAGAAGGAGAAGAGGAGAATGAAGAAGAAGAAGAGGAATTCATTCATGATGAGCAGAGGATGGCCAAGCTACCAAAGGTAGTCAAGGTAGATAAACACAAGGTAAATATGGATGTACCTATGTATGGAGGGAACTTTATGATGAAGATTTTTTCGATTGGATTGCAACACTTGATAATTACTTTGAATGTGAAGGCATACCAAAGGAACACAGGGTAAAGTTGGAAAAAACAAAATTGAAGGGTCATGCCCTACATTGGTTGGATTATGAGTAGACTAAAAGGAGGAAGAAAGGAAAGTCAATTTT